>JBBPBQ010020321.1:63856716-63965899 GCA_037974755.1 Cicer yamashitae | reverse complement strand
AAAAAAAAAGGGGCACATATTTGTTAATACGGGACAAATACTTATTACTGAAAAATATTTAAAAAAAAAAATATAAGATACATATTTATATCTGATAAATATAAAAAATACGAGATAAATTTTTGTAATATATGTTGAATTATAGATTTGTGAATAATAAAAATAAAAAAAAGGAAAATAAATATTTGTTATTGATCATGATAAATATAAAAAGCACACATAAATGTTAATCTCTTATAAAAACATGAGACAAATATTTGCTATTAAAATATTAAACATACACGAGAGATATTTGTTAGTGATAAATATAAAAATATGAAATAAATATTTATCACTAATAAATATTGAAAAAAAATACGTGATAATATTTTTCAGTGATAAATATGAACAAATTATGGGGCAAACGTTTGTCGTTAATACGGGACAAATATTGATCACCGATAAATATAAAAAAAATTACAAGATAAATATTTGTCAATGATACATAAAAAAAAGAGGATATATATATATATATATATATATATATATATATTTTTCATTGATCAATTTATAAAATAAACTACGAGAAAAGGATTTATCATTGATACATAAAAGATATAGGACAAATATTTATCACTTATAAATATAACAAAGTGCACATATTTTTTTATATCTTCTAAATAAAGTGATAATACTTATAATATATTAATTGTAATTTATTATTAAAACCATACACAAGATAAATATTTATAATTAAAAAATTATCTAAAATTAATGTTTTTTTTTTTTTATATCGTCTGCATAAAAATAAGAACAATTATAATATATTCAATATAAAAAATTATGGATAAAACACTATTTTAGTCTCATAAAGTATAAGACATTATCATTTGATCAATGACTTCGCAAAGAACTAAAATTAGTTATCGAATATTCAAAATGTCGGTCAGTTTTATCTCTAATGTTATAACAGAACTATTTTGAGAATAAATTATATTTTTAAAGTACTTTTATAAAAATAAGTTATGTCTTTTAAAAACTACTTTGATAGTTGAAGAATTAATTTAAATTTTTTTATTAAGTTAAATAAAAAAAAGAATGACTTACTCAAAAAAACTATACACGGTTCACGGTTGCATCTCAAACTAAGAGATTGTCCTCGTACAAATCCACGAGATGCTTGCGAATACTTGTTGCTTGCGATTACACAAGTATCTTATTTAAAAGTAAACAAATATAATACAACATCTCAATTTTATTAATTTATATAATGTGAGATATCTCCGGATATAAATACTTTTAATTCTATATGTGAATGTTAATTATCCAGCAGATTTTATCTACGGTATCAAATTTATAGTGACCAAAATAAAGAAGCAAGATTTGGCAAATCTTTAGATTTTTTAAAGCAGAGAAGTGAGAAGGAAAAAGTTTGAGTCGTCGCCGTTTTCTGCTTCACAATCTTCATTCATTGATTCATTCATGTCTCAACCCAACCGCCAGGTTACCTCTCTTCTGTCTTCTTTAACATTGATAAAGCTGTAACCTTTTTATTTGCCGCAAAAAGGGTTATGTACCAAACTCATCCTGTATCTGAAACAGACTCACATTTTGGAGTGCAACCAATTTCTGCAACTCTTTCTAGGTTTAAATTTTTTGAAGTTGTTTTCTAACTTATTTTAAGAATTTGAGGGTTTGTGTACTTTTTTCAAAACCTAGAAGTTGTTGCATGTTGTTCATGGTTTCAAGTAAATTATTGTGATTTGGCAGTGTACTTTTTGTTCCACTTCATTATTTTTGTCCTTCTTAACGTTGTAACTTGTTGTTTGTCGTTTTTTCAGTTGAATCTAAATGATGATAATATAGAGAGCTTTAGCGATCAGATCAAACAGCATGAAGACAATATTGAGTTCCTTAATTCTCAATCGAATCGTCTAACTGAATCCGTACTCGACTTACAATGTATGTTCAGAAATTGATCCATGTATGCACTTTTATTATTCTCAGCGAGGGGTAAATGATTATCATGATTTATGAGAGTGTGATTAGAATTTAAGATTAGTTAGACAACTCAATCCAAGGTGTCAGTGCTACATCGTAATTTGTAGAGATGTCGCTTTAGTTTTGTTAAGCATTTCCTATCTCCATTCTCCAACATTTTTTGGCTGATGATGTTTTTAGTGAGTCTTGGAAGGTACCATTCAGCTAATGTAATTTCATCGGAGAATGGGAATGGTGCATTTCATACTGAAGAGGAAACAGCGGAACAGATCTTGAAGAAAGAGAACTCTGCTGCTAGCATATTTTGTTGGATCAAATCTAATTCTCAGACGTCGAATTTGGCATTTGTAAAGGATGCTGTCGGTGTTGTAGCAACACTTGCCAGGGTTGAGAATGATGATCTCAGCAGGTAAATATCAGCTTTTTTCTTCATATCTTTACACCCTTTGTTCATTTGGCTTCAATCTTGCAGCAGAAAATATCTGTTATGGTCTCATTTGATTTAACATATTTTGCTATGTCTAACTACTAGTTATTCTATTTTAATACAATCATTAAAATCTCTATAGTCAATAGCAGTTTAGTGGTTCCCTAGGCACTATGCCAAATGCTGTTGCATCAAGGTTTTGAGTGTCGGCCAAATGCAGCCGCTACGCTGAATCTTTTGCAAAACCAAAAATACTCTCAACTCATAGCTTTTCCTCGTGTACTTTTTAATTTTTTTTTTTCATTTCTTCTCTTTTATTGGAGACGATACTTTGACTCGGGGGGATGTTGCTAATGTGGCTGGAGTTGGTGAGCCAACACACAACAGTCCTTAGGCAACAAAAAAGAATGAGGAAACAAGGTGCCTCGACAGACATAAAGGCAGGGCTAGAATAAGAAAATGCAGAACAAATGAGGTCTAGTAGTAAAGAGAATGGACATGATGATGAGGAAGAACTCATAGATAGCGAATCCATTGGAATCACTTGTTTTAATTTTAAAAATGCCAGATAAGTTATTTTATTTAGAGGTTTGAATACTAGTAACAACAGTAAACTTTAATTATTAGTTTTGAATGTGTTTAGTTTTAATTATTAATTATTGTGTATTTTCCCTAAACTTCGACGCAGCCATACCACTACCTGCTATACCACTGTAGCATTTTAGGGGTTATCCGCTATCTATGATTGACTACATAGATTAAAATACATCATGCAGACCATTCGTGTAACATAATTAGTGAAGTTTCTAACCACATTAATGTTGGTGTAAATTTTCATACTTGTCTGGCACACTCCAATTTTTTCTAGTTTATTTTTTACTAGCTAAGTAATGAAAAAATAAGCTACTTTTATTATTATTATTATTATTATTATTATTATTATTATTATTATTATTTATTTTTATTATTCTGAAAAATGGCAATTTTGTCTAAAACAGGATCCTCTCTGAGTATCTGGGTTTGGAGACAATGCTTGCAATAGTCTGCAGTACTAATGAAGGTGTTAAAGCACTGGAGAAGTATGATCCAGAAGGCACGATAAACTGTAATGGTGGTTTGCATGGAATTGGATCGAGAACTGGAAGAAGAATAAAGGGCCGATTTGTTGTCATATGTCTTGAAGATTTAAGGCAAGTTATATTTATGAGAGTGTTTGTGTGTGCGTGCTTGCTATCGCATGTGAGTTTTTCATACAATTGATTCATGTAGAAAGAGAAATACACATACCTTATTTAGGACTCATTCTTGTGTCCCTTGTGCATGGTATTGATGTATATCACTCTCTTCATAAGATGTGCATGGTATTGATGTATTGCAAGTACACACACATAACTGCTGAAGCTCTTTGCTTTTAAATTTTAAAGCACTGCTGTATTTCTTTAATTCCAGACCATTTGTTGGAGGTTTTGTCGCCAACGATCCACAAAAGAAGCTGGCTCTTCCAAAGCCGAGATTACCTAACGGGGAGTGCCCACCTGGGTTTCTTGATTATGCAGTGAACATGATCCATCTCGATACAAATAGATTGTCTTTTCTTACTTCCAGTGGGCACGGCCTTAGAGAGACACTGTTTTATGGCCTTTTTTCTCGCCTACAAATATATAAAACCCGGACTGAAATGCTGCTTGCTCTACCATGCATTAATGATGGAGCATTGTCATTAGACGGGGGAATGATCAGAAAATGTGGTATGTTTGCTCTTGGTAGTAGGTCAGTATCAAATTAACCTTCTCCTTTTTAATGCATGCTTGATTTAGATGATTCTCTCGCCTTTTTGGACCCTCTCCTTGTGGCTAACACTTGCAATCTTTGAGGGAGAAATTATTCCCTAATTAAAATTTGTTCATTTCAATAATATCATAACAAACATGTTTCGTTGATTCAATTGATTTATTTTCCAATTATAATGATAAACTTGTCAGTGTAGATAAGGATAAGCAATTGAAATCATTAACCTTTAGACAATGTGTATTTTTTCACTCACATTTTGATGTTTGAATATAAAATTTTAGACAGTTTTTGTCGTTCGGAAATAAACTTCTGAAATATTTAGATGTAGTAGCAAAAACCCAAGGTGGTAATAGTTTGCACAATAAAAAGCCGTTCTTGACTTTATTTAGACTTTATTTATACTACTGTAATAAAACGATAAACTTATGTTTCTTTTTTTGGGATGTAGAAAAGATGTAGAAGTGAAGTTTCCTCTAATCGGCGGAGAATCAGACGTACCTCCAGATTATATTGAAGCTGAAGATGTGGTGAGGAAGCTGAAATGGGAAACCTCTAAACTTGCTGCTGATATACAAAGAGAGCAGCAGTTGCTGGACTTTAGAAAAGGCAGCAGCAACACCACAAGCCAAACCTAAAATGTTGTTTGCAGATATTTGGTTTCAACCACATGGTAGCAACTAACCGCATCAAATTTTGTGTATTAGTAGTGGTAGTTGTTCATTTTGTAGTCACGGGTCAAGAGGCCTATGTTCTAAATACATTTTCATGGTGTAGCTATATGCTTTTGCTCAATGCCTACGTCTATTGAGTCCAAAGGATGTTTTGTTTAGCTTATCCTTTTGAATGTTGTAACTCTACCATCAATTCAAACTCGTTCTCTGATAAAATCATTGCATAGACTTCTTATTCCTAATATTGTCAAAATTCATACATTTTTTTCTTAATGGTTTGCATGGTTGTGGATTAAATAATTGTTGCTAATGTTCAGTATGACAAAACTGCTGTCAAATCTTCTTTATTAACACTAATTATTTATTTGTATAGTAATATTAAATAGTTCAATTGCTTATGTTCAATAGTACTACTAGTACTATAATATGATTAAAATAATAGTGATATATTTTTCTCACAAATTTGTCTTCATATCATTTTTAAAATTATTATACTTTACAAATTTTCTTCAGGAAATATTTATTTCGTGCACATCACAGGTACCTACAGTAATTCACAACGGTTGCGAGTTTATAAATCAATCAGCCAATAACTTCAAAAAAATGACTGACAAATTACCATAATTTAGGAACACTTAATTACAGCCATCTCCAACAGTTTATAGAAATGTGTCCTTTTTGGCCACAAATATAACAAGCTATGTTCTTGCCATTGGATTCAAACTTCTTATGAAAACCTGGTGGTGGCTTAATGTCAGCCTCCCTAGATCCCTCTCTATTGGCATGGTGAAATCTTACACTTACACTCTCAGAAGGAGGTTCACCCATTTTTTTTATTCCATTGCGAGATTCTTCTTCTTTCGCTATCCGTTCCATTAACTTCCAGAAAGGTAGATGCTCCTCACGCATTAATGTGATGCAAAAGTCTTTCCATGATAATGGAAGCTTCGAAATGATGACACTAACATGAAAGTTCTCCTCAATATGCATTCCAGCCGCGGCAATAGAGTCTGCAAGGTTATTAATTTCTTGAACTTGGTCAACAACTGTTTTTTCATCAACCATTCGAAATTCAATATACTTTTTCACCTGAGATCTCTTGGTTCCATGTTTCTCATACATATAAATAAACTTTAAATCTTCCCATAACTCCTTAGCACTCATTTTTCTATTTGCATACTTGTTGAATAGATTATCAGATAAATGGCTCAAGATGTTGCGACGACACATTAAATTGTCATTTACCCATCTATTTTCAGCAGCTTTGTTTTCAGCCATTTCTCCAGTGCTTACATCTCTTTCCCCTAATGTAGCATTTGGGCATGGATCAGTAAGCACATATTTAATCTTTAACTGTTCCAAGAGTAATTCCATCTGTTGAGCCCAAACTTGGTAATTCTTCCCATCAAAACGGACTATCTCAATAGGAACAAGCTCAACAGGAACATCAACAACTGAAGTTGAAACTTCTTCATTTTTCTTGCAAGCAACTGTACTTGAAACTTCTCCATTTTTCTTGCCACTAGGCTCTGATCTGCATTGTTTTGATTATGTGCTGCAGGTTAGACCAGTCTATGAATATATGTTTTCAGTTTTCATTTTCAAAAAACAACGTTTTACAATGGACTTATGCACAAATAAATGCTAGCAACATGTATTCTTTTAAGGAAAAAGTGAGTAGTAAATATACAGAATATTGCAGAAATTTCTCCAATTAAAATACAATATCTGAGTATCATATATCAGGCAGTTAGTAACATCAACAAGCAGACAAAATAAGTGAAACAAGATTCTTCGCGTGTGGATCCCTCAACCACATTTTGACTTTTTTTTTTAAAAGGATTTTGATACTTAAATGATCAATATCATTCCAAATTCAGAAATTTTCACAATTCATGTAATTTCGTAGCTTGACAGTCAACATTGAATACTCACCTTATCCTTCCTTCCAACTTTGTGATAGCTTCCTCTATAGCAGGAACACTATTCTTGAAGGTTGACCATTGTTCAGAAGATAAACTTATCCCTGAAATAAGTGGTACAGAAAAGGAATGTGTTAAGTTTCGAATTTCAGATTTATCAAGTTATCAACAAACAGGGAAAGAACAAATCCATAACAGCATTCAGAGAGACAAACTCCAACTTCAACAAAGAGCAACTAGCAAGAAACAACATAGATTTTCACATTATAATGGGGCTATCTTTCCATAAGCTACTACGTATCAAGGTTATCTAATCATGGATCAGAATAACTGTTTTCCAAAACGTACATCAAATCTTATTGTGAATCATAAGATGCATAATAAATTAAATTATGACAATTTTTAGTAGAAACAAATGACATAAAATAAAAAAAGACAAGCTGATGTTATCATAACAACTTCAAAAATCTTATTTGAATCTCCTTTTTCCTTTTCGTTTGACCCATTGCCCCACTAATATCACAAAAGAACAATGGATGGAAAGAGAGAGCAAGTCGGGACCAAAGAGATAGCACTGCCTTCTAACAAGACAGCGGGAACCAAACAACACAGGAAGTCGGGCGCAGAGCACTGTGTAGCAACTAGCAGGAAGAATTGAAAGCAACATAGGAGGTAGTCGGGGACCAAAAACGCAATGTGCTAGGGTTGTTGTTTATGATTTTGAGGGTTTAATTTCGGCTATTTCTGTCCCATTTAAGGAAAATATCGCAAAAAACTATAATCAACCTTAGAAGGCATTTTCAGAACCAGGTAGTGTTACTCGCCCATTTCGGGCTTCACCTGGAACAGAAGATATTCGCGCCTCTGTCCCCTTTTTTCCATTTCTGAATCATGCAATACATTCCATATTTGCAATTCAGCAGATATAATCATAACTGAACCCGCGATTCATATGAGATATCAATACAACCTGTGATTCCTATCAGAAGGCTTCCGTTTTGTTGTGTATCGGTATACCATTTGAACAATATTAACTACACTGCTATGAATGGTTGACATCCAAAACCACAATTAAAAATGTTACTTAACTCAGAACATTCCAGATTACATACAAATACAATCCCTTACAATATACTCATCAATGAGTGTCAAAAGAACTTATATACTTAGTTATAAGAAAACTAAGATGTTAACATTTCATAATAATGTCCTAGGGTAAAGTACTTGTGAGCCAACTCAAGCAACACTTACAGTGTAAAGCATGGCACCAAAGCAGAAAATAATGCAAGAAAACGGATCTACAAGAAAACAAGCATTAGAAAGGCAAGCTTATAACACTGGGTATCAAGTAATCACCTTTAGAAGTGGGAAGCTGTTTTCCATCTTTTTGATAGAACTCCCTAATTGACACCAATGTTGTTCCTTTGAAATCTCGGACCACCACATTCCTCTTGGTTGATAGCTACATCAAGCAAACAACATCTCTTAAGATCAATAACTAGAAAGGCTTGGAATGAAGCCACATGCAGCAAATCTTACAAACGTAAAAATTAAAAACCCTAAATATTACAAACAATAAATGAATAAAATCAAAGTTCCATTTTTCCTCCATATAATATAAACCTTAATAAGGACATAATAAGCGTAAAGTTTAGGGCTTTTATATGATTCATCGCCACAATATTAATAACTGCATTGTAAGAATAAAAATTGAATAATAAATAATCATGCAAGATTTTGTAATGTGTAGGAGTAATTGATTCACCTGACAAATAAAACGTTCGGAGTCATCGTTTTTGCGTTTAATAATTCTCACCGCCTCAGTGAACTCTTCTGGGAGCGGTTCTTTGGGTATTACCACCGGCACCTCTGTGGTTTCTTGTGGCGGTTTGTCATCGGTGGCGATGGAAAGAAGATAAGATTCGATGATGGTTCTGACAAAATGCTTACTGTGTGGGTCGGAGAGGTCGATACCGAGTCGCTCAGAGGCGGCAACTCGGATAGTGAACTCAGTGATTTCTTCAATGTTGGATTTTTTCAGTATATCTAAAACCATGTCTTCTACTTTGCGTCGAGTTTCGGCTTCCATTATGCAAAATATCGAATAACGTATGATTTCGGGGGGAAACTGAGAGTTGTGAGTATTTATTCCGCAAAACAAATTGAATTTAATTGGTTCTGTTCAGTTCTTATTCCACAAATCAATATGTGTGACAGAGATTAATAAATTTCAAAATTAATAAAAATAAAATACAAATAATAGGTTCCACCGAGACTTGAACTCGGGTCACTGGATTCAGAGTCCAATGTCCTAACCGCTAGACCATGGAACCTTTTCTCGATGTTAAGTGAAATGGAATCATATTTGTATTTTATTTCTGAATTTTATAACTACACAAATAATGTTTCGTGGGTGTTCTGTTTTTTGTTTTTTTATGCAAAGAAAATGGACAAACACCACTAAACATGAACAAATTAAGTGCCTCTAGAAGAGGTTAGCCAACTCCTATCTAACAACAATTTAGAAAGAGCAAACTTAGAAATATGATCAAAAACCAAACTAGGTATACTCAAACTAAAGACCCATTTTTGCGAAAGAGTCTACAACCAGGTGCAGAGCATAGTATATTAGTATTGCAATGGATAGTCTTGACTACTCCATTTTTTATTATGAATTGGTATAGTTTTAGAATTACCTACCACATATAAGTTTATTCGACATAAATTAGTAAAAATAAGTCGATTAATAAACTATTATTTGATGAATAGATTTATTTGTCTATTTTGACTCTTCTATTCTCTACAACAATTATAAAGAGTGTTTATCAATATTAAAACTAGTAAAAATAAGACTCATAAAAAAAATGGACAATAAGTTTTTCAATTGTGCTACCTACACTCCTTATTTTACTATTCACACCCCTCAAATTTTTTTTTTAAAACCAAAATGCCTTTCTCTCTATTTCACCTTCATTAAGCGAACCCTATTCATTTTATCTTCATCATATTCATTCATAATCTTCAATCATCTTCATCATCTTCAATTAAGTAAGCATCAATGTTGTTGTTTTTACAATATTATTGTTGTTTCTGTTTATCATAAATCACGTATGCGTTTTTGATGTTGATGCAAACCCAGAAACGTACGTGAACTCAGTTCACGTAGGGTATACATGAATCGAGTTCACGTACGTGAACTGAGTTATTTTAACTAAATTATTTAATGTATTTTTAAATTAGCGTTGAACAATACAAATTACAGAAGAGCTTATTGGTTGGCAACTGGTATTACCTGATGACATCGCACTCATCAATGAGTTAATTTTGATGTTGCGAACTCAGAGAGGTGATGGTAGATATTGGACAAACGTAGTACCATATCGTAGGAGAAATAAAGGGACTTAGGCTTTATTTAGCGACCAATTTGGATATGTATTACTTTTGAAATATTTTTGTTATTTAAAATATTTAGGATCTGTGTAATACTGATTTGACAGTTTATAACAATCGCAATATTTGAATTCAGACAATATTAAATATCAACTATTCAGTTTACAATATGTTCATTTATAGTGCATGGAAATATCTGCAACCAATGTCGCATGGGACCATTGTAAATGACCTCCCACTGTCGTGCTTCTTTAGTGCAATATTTTTTCCACAAATTATTTGCTGGTGGTATAAGAGAAATTGACTTTAAGTAAACCTGTTAAAATCAATAATTTATTAAACATATAAAAAAAATTGATAAACGTAAATTACATATCACAATTAATACTTAACACGAAATGACAATTCTTAACAAATGCAATAACTATCATACGATGGTCTGACATAGATGTTGGTGGTGGACTTCTAAGTGGAAAAAATGTTTGCGATTGGTTAAGTGATAATGCGACGAAAACCAATTTAAATTTCGAAGCAATCACGTATCTCATTTCTGGAAATGTCATCCAATTATCCATAGTTGCAACTTGTTCAACATATACACTGTGTATGAGTTGTTGAACAAATTTTTCTCCACCATATATTCTATCGTAATGAGACATGAACTCTTGAAGCTCTACCACACACTCTTGATGAATGAATGTCCAAGAGTTTTCACTCATTCCAAGTAAATCTGTAACTGTACGATAACCACAATACCATCATCGCCGACGTCAATAATATCATATATGAATTTATGAATTTCAACTGGCAATCAATCATTAAAGAGAAGAACTCTTGGTTGTTGAACCATGATGACTGATGGTCGAGGTGTGAGCTTTTTGGATGATGATCGAGGTTGTTGTACTTTATTAGATGTTACAGTGCTACATGCATTTGTGTCACTGCATCGAACACTTGCATCCACATACTCCCACCAAGATGGATCACACTTGGTTGATTTTATCTATTTTTGATACCTTACTTTTGCCTCTTTTGGGTGCACCCTTTGTTTTAACCTTGTCAACAGGTGGACACATCGACGTAGTGGATTGATACACGATCTCTCGTAATTTACCTTTAAGTGCAATTTTGTCAGGTACATCAAGTTCATCAAACTTTTTCACTATCACATCTATTTCATGTTTCATAGGTAATTATGAAGGTCTACCCGATCCATCATCATGAAAAGTTAATTTACTCCACCAAACATGAATAGTGTCTAATGAAATGGAACGTGAGATCATACTATACATGGCTATTTCACATGCACAAGGTAAACTATGTGTTGTTCTAATCGTGCAACGACATTCAGACTTATCAATACCTATATACTTCACGCGATCAAACTCTGCTGCAATGTGATCTATTGCATTTTTGGACACAACACCGCGCAAATTGGCGTACAATATGTTACTATGTCGATGAACCTTTTGAATTATGCTCTTTTCAAATTATGTTATTATCTCACTGTGTTGTAATACAATAATGCTATTGATGGTTTCCCAAATACTGCATATATCCCCAATACTGTCTTGTAATATCATTTTTAAACTCCAATGCGCCGACTCAACCCTTTGTGTTGTGGTTTTCCCAAGGGGCATAACTCTATTTGTCCACGCCTCAACAAATCTTTCATTGTGAGGAATTAATCACTGCTCATGTACATAATCATAAAAAAATAGAACAACTACTACAAATTCCTCAAAAGATAGCCAACTTCGTGTAGTACTAAGATCATCATAACTGTAAACAAGAGCCTTCCATGCCTCCATTATTTGCACATACTTCTTTTTTGGAAACACAATCATCTTGCACTTCACTTTGACATTTTTGCATATCTGTAAAAAGCATAATAAATTGACTGCTTTTGGAAAAACATATTGAAATGCGTTCATCAAAGCAAAGTCTCTATAACAACGATTACTTCAACTTCACCACTTGTAATCTGTTCTTTCAACATTTATAGTGCCCAAACAAAATTATCAGCACACTCAGAATGTAGATGCAAATCTCATGCAAAATATCATTTCAGTAGATGTAATACCAATAATCTCAAATAATGGCATTCAATACCTACATGTCTTGTATGTGTTATCCATAATCAATACCGTGTGAAAATTATTTACAAGAGTGATAGCGTATGGATGAACCCAAAATATGTCCTTCAACTCATATGAACCTTCTACCTTCCTATATCGATAGACGTATTTGTCGCTTTCCATCAATGTCAAAAGATGTTTCATTTCTGTTCCATTACCTCTAAGTGATAAACGATATGCTTTACGTCCATTATAAACTTGTTGCATTGTCGTCAAACTTTTAACATTAGTATATAAAGTCATATTCTTTAAAATGTAATGTTAAATATCAAGATAAAACTTAATTTCATTGACATTTTTACTCGTTAATCTATTTAACGTTATGTTTGATTATTTATTCAAAAATGTAAAAATGAAATAGGCTTTTAAGTAGGCTAACAGGTCATATCAGACTTCTATCAAAATCAGACTCAGACTTAAAAGGTAAGTCTGTGACATACCACATGCCAGACTTAGGCCTTAAATTTTTTGTCAGACTTAGGCCTTAAAATTTTTGTCAGACTCAGACCTAGCAAAATCTAACTCGGTCCAACCTATTCCCACCCCTAAGGAGAAAGAAGGAGATTGTGGCAAGGTACTAATGGATGAGCATAACAAGGTCAACAAAGCCAAAACTGAAGTCAAAGATACCAAACAACGGGTGGGAAGAGAAAAACACAATAATTCAGTGTCATCATGCACCATATAAACTTGTTGATGATTGAGATTATCCATATTAATTATTCTCCGACGGAATTGGTCAATAGAGAGTGATCTTTAATAAAAAAATAAATAAATATAGCGCATTCTATTAAAAATGATTTTAGAACATTTCTTAACATTTTCCCATAAATTAGTAGTAGTAAATCATCGAAAGAGGAGTTAGAAAAGTGAGAAATACACAAAAGATAAAAAAGAAGTGAAAAATATTTGTTTGCACACAATATTTATATAAACACAATATAAAATACAAAATTAAAAAATAATTATATGAAATGATTAAATTACTTCTCAAATAATTTTTTTAATTTACTAGTATGTGCTCAAATATTTTTAATTTGGGTAATGAAAATATATCGTCCTCCAATAAATTATATGCAGCGTATTGAAAATATATTAAGAGAAAAATGTAGTAAACGTGGGTATTGGGTAAGTAGAACAGTGAGATAACGTTCCACATAAGAAAAAGAGAAACACACGGGAAAAGAGTCGGAATAAATATTGGGTAAATTAATAAACCTAGATTCCAAATCTGATTGAGAGATGATATAAGCACAATTCCCACGACGTCTCACATTGGTACAATGCAATTCTTTCCCCAAAAGATAAAACACTTTTCAATCCTTTCCCGAGTAAACGTACAATTATTTCATACAGTAGAATAATTTAACCAATGACTTAATAAAAATAGTAATTAAATTTTCTACGTTGCTTTCATTCCTAAACTCAATTATTTCTTCTAAGAGTAGCGTTTTTTTTTGTTGTTTCGATTTTGGAATGCTAACAATTAATTATTATTAATAATAATAATGCATAATCAGATTCCACACTGCACATCTTCCGGTAACTTGTAGATGGACTCTTCGTCCGGTGGCCGTCCTAAAGTGGCGGCGAAGCGAGGCGACGTTGCCAGAGAGAAGCACATGCCGCGGCTTGAGAATCAAATCCATAACGAAATTGAAGAGGCGAAACAACACACTTCCACCAGCAGGATAAAGAAAAGGAAGACCGTCGCCGATCTCAGTGGCGGATCGGAATCGGAACTGAATGGAAACTCGGCAAGAACGAAGAGAAAGAAGAAGAATTCGATTGATCAAGTTAGCAGATTTTATTTTAATGATTTAATTATATGTATGTATTATGTTCCGAACACGCAATAATTCAATTGATTAATAATTCGATTAATTTTGCAGGAGAAGGAAGAAGATCGTGGCAAGGTACTAATGGATGATCATAACAAGGTCAACAAAGCCAAAGCTGAAGTCAAAGATACCAAACAACGGGTGAGAAGAGAATAGCACCATAATTCAGTGTCATCATGCACCATATAAACTTGTTGATGATTGAGATTATGATTTTGATATTTTAGAAGATAGACATTTATAAATCTTTTGGAGGATTTCCCTTGTTTTGCTATAAGAAAATGCTTGTTTTTACCAAAGATTACTGCAAAGAAATTCGAGAAAGAATGTGATTGGTTGATTACATCAACACCACTCTTGTTTTCTGCAAATAGCGGATTTAGTGCATGTTCAGCATTTTAAAGTCACATGCCTGTTAATTATTGCATTTCGTCGCGTAAATGATTTGTAACAAATAGCCTTTCTCTCTTTGCTTTAATATGTCACAATACTGTATAGTGTATCAATGCACACTCGGTGTTATTAACATATGTTAGAGTAATTCATTAATTGTAATCTTGTTTGACGATGAAGGTTCTCTTACCTGTCACTTTTACCTTGATGTTGGTTTCTCAGGGTGTATCTAGGAAAACCAAGGAGAGTAGTAGTTTGATGTGCCATCAGTGCCAGCGGAATGATAAGAGTGGTGTTGTCTTTTGTTCAAGTTGCAACAGAAAACGCTATTGTTACGAATGCATTGAGAACTGGTATGTTTTGTTTTCTTTATGAAAGGTGAAAATTATTTCATGATGTTGTCTTGAAGAACCTAGTTGGTTTCCCATATTTTCACAATGCTGGCCACTGACTATGATTGAGATGAATCAGGTACCCAGGAAAAACCCGAGAGGAATTTGAGAATGTGTGTCCATTTTGTTGGGGCAATTGCAACTGCAAAGCTTGCTTGCGAGAGTTTCCTGTGCTAATGGTAGATGTCATCCTTTCTATTTTCAAAATTCAAAATTTTTCAAAGCAATATAATAGTTTATATTCTTACCGCTAATTTTATTTAACTCATGTCCTTGTTTTCACAGGACCGAGAAGTTGATGCCAGTGTCAAATTACAGCGTCTGTTGTACTTGCTATCTAAAGCTCTGCCAATTCTGAGGCATATCCACAGGGAGCAGAGCTTGGAATTAGAGGTTGAAACCAAAATAAGGGGTAACGTGATGACAAACATGTGCATAGAGATTTAGTTTTGTTTAGTTTTTTCACTCTATTTGATTATATGATTTGATTATATGATGGTAGGTAGGCAAATGCAAGAAATTGACATAACAAGAACACAGCTTGATGAAAGTGAGCGCTTGTACTGGTACACTTACTAAGCATACTATCATAAGATATTTAGAATGCAGTGATTATAATTTCTGTTACCATTTTGTTCCATCTTCTTTGCCTTTGGTTTGTCAGGGGCTTTGTGGAACAGAATGCGGTCCTTGTTGTAAATATTTCACAACAAGGCTTTGTCACTTTGAGGCCTTGATTCCCTTTATCTTTTAATATGCCATTTGGTCCTAAACTGAATGCATCATTATAAATGGCAGTGACAATTGCAATACATCCATACATGGATTTTACCGTAGCTGCCCCAACGCCGGTTGCTCTTATGATCTCTGTATTGTGTGCTGTCAAGAGCTCAGAGAGGGTAACCAACCTGGAGGCATGGAGGCTGGAACATCTCATGAAAAATTTGAAGAAAGTTTTCACATTCACGATTCAACAAAAAATCAGAGTGAAACACATTGTAAAAGATATGGGTGGGAGAGTGAACTTGCACCTTCTAGTTTTCATTCTCAGGCTGACATGTTCTCTCCCTTCCCAGAATGGAAAGCTAATAGTGATGGTAACATTCCATGCCCTCCAAAGCAGCGGGGAGGTTGTGGTACTGCATTGCTGGAACTGAGACGCATATACAAAGCTAATTGGGTAGCAAAACTGCTAAATAATGCCGAGGATCTCACTAGAAATTACACGCCTCTGGATGTGAATATTACTGAAAAGTGTTCTTTATGCCAGCTGTATTTGTTGGAAGGAAAAATCAATCCTGAAGTCAAGAGGGCAGCATTCCGGGATGACGGTAAAGATAACTTCTTATATAGCCCAGATGCCCTCAACATTTCTGATGATGAGATTGAGCACTTCCAGAGGCACTGGATGAGGGGAGAACCTGTGGTTGTGAGAAATGTTCTAGCCAAAACATCTGGTCTTAGTTGGGAACCAATGGTTATGTGGAGGGCCCTCAGAGAAACAGGTTCTAAAGTGAAGTTCAAAGAGGAAACACAAAGTGTGAAGGCGGTAGATTGCTTGGATTGGTGCAGGGTAAGTTGTACAAGTAAATTTAATTATTTGATCAAAATTGATCTACTTCAGTCATACTTCATTTTATGTACATGGCTCTGCTTCACAGGTTGAAATTAATATACACCAATTTTTCCAAGGCTACCTAAAAGGTCGAATGCATAAAAATAAGTGGCCAGAAATGTTGAAGTTGAAAGATTGGCCTTCATCAACCTCTTTTGAAGAGCGTTTGCCTAGGCATGGCGCTGAATTCCTTGCTGCACTTCCGTACGTGGACTACACTGATCCAAAATCGGGTCTTTTAAATTTTGCCAGTAAACTTCCTGCAGGTTCTCTGAAACCAGATTTGGGACCCAAAACATATATTGCTTATGGATTTTCTGAAGAGCTTGGCCGGGGAGATTCTGTGACAAAACTGCATTGTGACGTGTCTGATGCGGTAATTTCTGCTCTGAGAAATCCTTCTGTTTTTTACATGTGGATATCTGTTGTTGGGAGTCCTTACCAATCTCTGATAAATCTAATTGCTGGTATGTGGCCTTGGCACCTCAATTAGATATTATTGGTTTAATAGGTTTCACATTTAAAATTTTAAAATTCACTCTATATGTTTCCATTTTTGAGTATTGGACTCTCATTTGTACCTATTTTTCCGATAACAATGGATTTAATTTGAATTTTTCTGAAATCATAATACAGGTTTTGGATTTTTTACTGAAAATGTTTATATGTCAGAGTTAGGGAAAAAATTAAATTCTATTAACCAGTCATAAATAATCTGCAGTTTTCCTATTGTTCTGTTTTTACTTTTTATAAAATTGTGTTTATTTCAAATTTTATTTTATTTTTTCTTGATGGAAGCATTTAAAGAACTGGAATAAGTTTGCTACAATCTTAATTTCATTTCTTAACTCTATATGATCAGGAGTGTAGGTTCAATTCTTAAAAGTATGGATTTATAAACTTAGATGTAGTTTTATCTTTGTCTCCAGTGCTGTAGGTAGCACTACTGCCACTACACACCTCTGTATGTCGTCGTCCATTTGACTGACGACCCCAATAGGTGAAGCTTCACTATGAGACCGATCTATCCCAGAAGCCTTGCAGCCATCCAATTGCTAATGTGCCCTCATGCATGCATATAACATAACCTTGTCTTTAATGTATGCGGTATGTATGTGGTCCACATGCCACCATCCGCTGCTCTACTAGTACTCGTGTAACCTGTTGCACAAACAGCTCACCAATCACCTTTGAACTTGATAGAATGAGTGCTTTTGTTCCATCTCAGAACTTTTTGGTGGCAGTTTTCTGTTAGTAAGCTATCTAACACTTGTTCTCTAACAATGCCCGGTAAGAGTTGCACTTTCTCATCCTTCAATGTTTTTGGTACTGTGGGTGAGGAATTCTGGATTATTGACTCTAGTGCTACTGATCATATGATCCTGTATCCATCATATTTTTCATCCCACCTCACTTTGTCTGAGTAAACATTGCATTATTGTGGCTAATGGATCTCATGTTTCTGTTATTGATTGTGGTAACATTCATCTCCAACCTTCCCTACACTTAAAGAATGTGCTTCATGTTCCTAAACTAACCAATAGCTTTATTTCCATTTAAAAGCTTAGCTGAGACTTAAAGTGTGAAAATGACATTTTTTCACTCCCATTATGTGCTACATGATCTTGCCACGAAGAGGACAATTGGAGTTGCTATGAAATAATGAGGATTATATTGTTTAGGGTTAAATATGTTTTTAGTCTTTAAAAAAAAATTCTTCCACTATTAGTCCATACAATATTTTATGTCAACAATTTTAGCCCTACTATTAAGTCTAACTTATGTGTATCCTTCAAATTTTTGAATTGTTTTTTGTAGACACATATAGAATATTATAACTATCTCCTCCACAAAAATTTATAATTTTTTAATAAGGGATAAATTTTATAGAGACCAAAAACATATTTAATCCTAATATCTACAACACATGGGAACTAACAGTTGTATCGGAGATAAGGTGCCCCTTCCTGTCATCAGACAAAATTTTGAATCTGTTAACTTCTCAAATTTGGTTTTAACACACTCGCCTTGGTCATTCTCCTATCGTATTTCTCGTGTCGTTTTTTTTCCAAATTTGTTTGTAAAAGAATAAATCAAGGCCCTTTCATTGTGATGTTCGTCAATTCACAAAAATACTCTTGTGCAATTTTTCCTCCTATTAAAAGTATCCAACCCTTTGATCTAACTCATTTTGTATTGCTTCTAATTTCAATATATCAAGAAAAAATGGTGTTTTTGTGAGTTAACTTGTGTGGACACCCCTCAACAAAATGGGGTTGCATAAAGGAAATGTTGTCATCTCCTTGATGTTGTTGAAGATATATTTAATCTTCCAAATGCATGTTCCTAAATCTTATTGCAGGGAAGTTGTCTTAATTGCCACTTATTTGATAAATAGTTTACCTTTTTGTTTCGATGGTGTTAACCTTGTATGACTCATGACAATTTTCTATTTATCCATTCCCATTATGATCAGCTTCAAGACTCATGTCTTTAGATGTTTTGCATCTGTCTATTTTCATAGTCCTCGTGGAGGAAAATTGGATCACGGGGTTGTCAAATGTATCTTCATCGGTTATACTCTAGAGACAAAAAGAGATACAAATCTTATCATCTCGATATTTGTTGTTTCTATGTATCACATTTCATAAAACAAAGTAATTCTACATTAGCCCTCACCTTGGGAGAGAGGTAGTTTAGAAGTTCAGTTTGTTTAGATGTCGTAAGCAAAATGTAATTGTACGGTCAAGTGCAGACGCATAATTTTGAGCGACGACTAATGGGTTCGTGAATTGTTGTGGATGAGAGTCATAGTTAATGATCTCAAATTAAAGTATGGGATTCCTATCTCCTATGAGGCTAGTTTGTGAGTATAAGTATGCCATTAGCATCGCAACAATCTAATTTAGCATGATAGGACGAGGTACATAGAGACAGACCAAGAGTTTTCAAGGAGTAACTAGATATTGGTCTTATAGCTACGGCATGCATCCTTTCAAGGCTTCAGTTGGAAAAAGATCTTACTGGCAAGGTGAGAATGATAGATATATATTCACCTACTTGAGGAGGAGTTTGTGTTATAGGGACATCTTTACATCTTCCATTCTTTGTATCCTTTTCATGTTTTTAGTTATTATTTTGTTTGCTTATATTTAGGATTGCCGTTAATAGAATTTATGCACTCTAATTTATATAATGCTACCTTTTTACCTAGTAAGTTCAAGGAAATAATTTCCATTTTTTCATTTTCCAATTGAACATTCACTAGTACAAGGAGCATTTAAAATGTAAATGTTAGAGATTATGGAGTTGGTTTTGTGTGTTTATGTGTGTCCTAATGAATTCAATTTGATTGCAAACAATTGGTATACAAGACTAATTATTTCCACTCCTAAACAATTGCAAACAATTGGTATACAAGTCTAATTAATGAGTTCAATTTTATGTGTAACCTCCTATTTTTGCAGTATTTTAGCATAATGCATAAAACTATAGCTTATTTTACATAATTTTGTGATGGAGTTTTAGGTCAATGTGCTGACACACACAAACAAGGTGGATATAGCTCCCTGGCAGAGAGAAAGCATAAATAAATTGAAGAAGGGATATGATAAAGAAGACGATTTTGAACTTCATTGTGGAGCATTAGCTAATGTTGAAGGAAAATCTAAAGCATTGGATCATGATCAAAAGGAAGAGAATGGAGTTGACGGGATTGCACCAAGTATCCAAGTAGATCAATGGATTTCATCTATATCAGATGACTTGAGCAGAAAGTTAGAAACACAGAACACAGAACAATGTGATGATAATGGAAAGAGCTCTTGCACCTACAGAAATGTTGCTGTAAGGAACTCCTCTGTGGAAGCAAGTGTTAGTATAACATCATCTACTGAAGTTTCAGATTATTCCAGGACTTCCGAACTGGAACATGTTCAATCTGCAACCAGCTTAGCATCAACTAATACAAGCATAAAGAAAGACAGAATGAGAATTGATTTTTCAGATGGTAATGTGTCTAGTGATCCCAAGAGAGAGTCAAAACAAGGCACCGGAAGAGACTCTTTGGATGCCAACAATGGAGCTGAGGCTGTCCTTGGTGGTGCTGTTTGGGATATCTTCCGCCGGCAAGATGTCCCAAAGTTAGTTGAGTACTTAAGAGAGCACCAGAAGGAATTTCGTCATATCGACAATCAACCCATTGATTCAGTGAGTAGCATTGCAAACCATTATTTACTTTACTAACCATATGTGGAGAGCTGAGTCTCTTTAATGTTCCGGTTTCAGGTTGTACATCCCATTCATGATCAGACTATATTCTTAAATGAGAGACATAAGAAACAGCTTAAAAGAGAATTCAGTAAGATCCTCGTCTTATTTTCCTGATTCAAAAGAGAATTCAGTACTACCACCACATAGTAAACATCCTTTTCTCTATGCAGACATTCAACCATGGACTTTTGAGCAACACCTTGGCGAGGCTGTTTTCATTCCAGCAGGATGTCCTCATCAAGTGAGAAATAGACAGGTAATATAATCTGGTGACAGACGTGTATTTTAAAGTTCTAAATACCATTTGCCTCTGCATTCTTATAGTTTCTGGAAACAGTACAAGCTCTCACTCTTAATCATTGTTTTTGCATCTTATTTTTAAATATGGTTTCTTTGTAATTATTTGGACTCTGAAAATCAATGCTTGACATCGTATTTACAGGGTATTACACATGAAAATTTGAATATAATGGGTTTTCACGGATCAACCTTTAGGGAAACATGAGCTTTATATGGGGGTTAAAACCGGGAAAAATTTGGAAACCTGTGCCTATCTTGCTTGTTTGTGCCTACTATGCAACAGTTGTAGAGAATCCAAATCTATATAGTAGTATAATCTGTGATTATCTATGCATCTTGGAGAGTAGAATATAAAGAGCATATGAGCCCTCCCTATGTGTTTGATGATTCTAAGAAGCATATGACAAGTGTTGAATCTGGAAGTTTAAAAGGGCTCATGTCTTAAACTATTGGTTCCTGAAATATGTCAATATAGGGAGTTCAATATTGTATCTAGTTTCTTATTCCCTAATTATGCTATAGAAGGGTTAGTTTGCATCACATTTTCTCCCTGACAACTCAATATATGGAATTTATTGTTCCAACTACTAAAAGTGTAAACATTATTTTACTTATATTTGTTGCCTAACTTCTTTTCATTGATCAGTCTTGTATCAAGGTTGCGCTCGACTTTGTTTCTCCAGAAAATGTTGAAGAATGTTTACGACTAACTGAAGAATTTCGTTTACTCCCGAAGAACCACAGGGCCAAGGAGGACAAATTGGAGGCAAGTCTGTCTGTTATCTGGCTTTGATTTCTCATGCATGTTGAGTGACTGTCATCCTTTTATTTCCTACTGTTATATAATTTGTTCTTTTCTTTGTCAGTCCTTCTGTTAATTGAATTTGTTTTGCGTGTTTTCAAAATATATATTTTCTCCAAGATTTTTCCAGTTTGGCAGTTTAACTTATTGTCCTTGCACTTTAAAAAGGTCACTCTCTACATTTAATTATTTTGCCCCATTAAAGACTTTACATTCGTGAGCCCCTCTTCTTTACAGGTTAACAAGATGACCCTGTATGCTGTAAGTAGTGCTGTTCGAGAAGTTAAAGAACTGATGATGGCCAATAAGTAAGGTTGGGCCAATCTTAATTTTTATCTCTAATTTTAATACAAGCCATAATAGACTATAAAGATAGATATTTATTTGATTGTTACCAGTTTTCTCATCTTGGTTGTAATTTTGGGAATAAGGTTATGGATATAGAAGATATAGAAGATCGATAGGATATTATCTAGTATTTTCACAAACAATCAAAACAGAAAATTGTCATGTTATGGATATATATATAGAACTAGGAGACTGTTTTGCTATTATCTAATTGGAGTAAGCTTTTTTTAATGCCTCGAATTTTCTATTAGTATTACCATATAAAAATTGCCTAGTTAGTTGGGTATTTTGTAGTGGATTCTCCAATGTAGAATTGTGATGAGATCACGAGAGCCTGATATGTCCATATATACTACGTGTGTTAGGGTTCAGACCTTACAAGACGTTGCAGAGAATAATGGTTAACTAGAATGCTTTCAATAAGGGTGTAAGAGGAGTCATCAATATCTAACCTCCTTTATGCTATATTTTTGCGGTTTGCGGAAGCTCTTCAGTTAATAAAAGTGAATGTCCTTTTTTTTTTTTTTTTGAATAAAGTGAATGCATTAAATAGATCCGCTACAATAATCAGGCGAATGTTACTAAACAGATTCAACAGTTTTTGCTAAAAGATAGAATATATTAAGTTTTTTTTACTATGAATATACAGACCCGGATGGAATTTGGATTTTTTTTCTAAAGAGATAGCTGATGAAGGGAGTTAATTAATGGTTGCTATTATTATAATCACGTCAAATATATGCATATAATATTACTCATTATTTATTCATCGATGATTAATATTATTAATTTTATTCTTTAAAGTGAATTGTTCACTTCAGAGAAATCAAATTAGTTTAAATGCACTTTTGGTTTTCCTATTTTAGTTAAATCACGAAAATAGTCCTCCAGTTTTGATCTCCCAACAAAAATTTGGTCTAAAACTTATAAAAGTTAATGAAATGTTATTTTTTAATGGTGTAAAAAAAAAGATGATATAGCAGAATCTATGTGGATTAATTGTATTTTAATATTATTCCAAATTTGAAAAATATAATTTCTATTTTTAAAAACAATTTCCTATTTTATGACAGCATTTAATTACAAAAAAATATGAAAAACACTTTCCTTCATCAACCTCACGCGAATTCAAATTTTTTTTGACAAACTTAATTCCTAAATTCATCTAAGCTATCATGTTCCCTAAATTCATTCAAACGATTATGTTCTTTTTCTTCTCCATCGTTCTTCTTCTTCTCCGTTGTTTTCTTATCTGTCTGATAGATTTCAATCATTTTTTTGCAACAAAATTGCTACTAAATAGAAGAAGATATTATGGAGAAGTGGCATTGATTACCTTGAATTCTTCAAGAGTTCACGAAACTTCTTCTTGTTGTTTGTGGTGTGGTTTGTAAAACTACTAAAAAGATCATTTCCCTCTTCCAAACAAAAATTCCTCATAGTTTCTTTCTTCAAAGCATAAAAAATGGTGAAGATCCATTCTCTAGTCCATACACCATAGTACGGTTCGAATAGTAGTGGGCGGTAAACGAAAAGTTTATGACAAAACGTTTCTCTGTTTCCTTTCCATTTTCTGGGTTCCTAGTCAATTGACATGTGTAGACGAGTTGCCATGTAACCAACCTTAAGGGTAATATCAACAGAGAAGAACACGACGGAGAAGAAGAAGAGCACAATAGTTTGAATGAATTTAGGGATTAGGTTTCTCAAATTTTGTTTTGAATTCGCGTGCGTAAGGAAAGTGTTTTACATATTTTTTTTTTAATTGTAATAAAATAGGAAATTTGTTTTTTAAAATAAAAATTGTATTTTTCAAATTTGGAATAATATTAAAAATTGTATTTTTCAAATTTGTACTCTGCCACATCATCTTTTTTTTGTTACATATCATTAAAAAAAAATAACATTTTATCAAGTTTTGGGTTAAAATTATGTTTGAGGGACTAAAACTGGAGACAAATAAAATAGGGGGATTATTTTCTTGAATCAACTAAAATAAAGAGATCAAAAGTGCGATTAAGCCAATCAAATTTACTTAAAATGTGATGAAGTGTATAAATAGCACGTAAAGAAGGTCAATTGGTTTTTCTTTTTATACATAAGAAAGAATACAAGAGAAAGAACGTCAATTTGTTCTAATTTGGAAGCTCGATCATAATCATATTCATAATCATAATCTTACAGTACAATAAATTAAGTTAATTCATTCGGAAAAAAAAAGTCAATGATGGGACACTCGATCATTATTAGAGTCAATTCTTTATACAAATATTTTTTTGGTTCAAAAAAATGTCATAATTAACCATTTTATTTAAATTAAGAAAAAATAATAATAATTTTATTAGATTACCTCTGTTAATCATTGATGTATTTATCATAAATGTAAAATAATATTCCATCAGTTTTATTTTAAATGTCTCATTTGAATTATTTAAAAAAAAAATTAGTTGTGTTAATTTTAATGATAAAATGAGTTTAATGTATTCAAATATCCTTATTAGTTGTAGTGATTGAAAAAATTTGATGAATTGAGATGCAATAAATAAGACATTTTAATAGAAAAAAAAGTAAATAATGTATTAATAATGTAAAATGACTAATAATTTAAGGCAAAGAAAAAAGACAAATTAAACATTTAAAATCAGCAAAAGGAGTAAATAATAACTTAAAAGTGACGCATGTAATATTGATTAAAAGATAAAATTAAAAGGAAAACAAAAATAATTAAAAATTGTATTGAAAAATAAAACAATCTTTTTATAACAAATTTCTTTTGCAAATGTGACAAATATCATGTGATGGAGAGAATATTTTAAATTAAAACTGAATTTATGATATTAGCAACACTCACGGTTTGAATGCAGCAACCTATTCAAGAAAAGTGTTATTTTAGATTCAACTGCATGTTGTATTGTATTGCCTAAAAACAAGATGGCAGGTGATGCGGATAGAGGGAAAGTCAGTCATTGGTGAGAATTAGAAATGAGACTGGAAAGAGTCATGAATCTCTTCCATGTCCAGGAGATCTACATTTTTTCTCTACATTCACTCAATAAACAGTCATTCTTTACATTCTTAATCAGAACCGACTCCTGGAAGAAATCAGGGGACTATATTTTCAAAATTGCACAATACATTCTCAACGCCACGGCCAGTCGACCACCATGGCAACTTATTACAATACAACTACTAGAAGAAGAAAAAACAGCTAACATGTAGAATATAGCCTTCCAGCTGACATGTTGCATCTAATAAAAACCTATTGTTGAGCCAAGAAACCAGCATTCATCTACTTTCAAGGCCACCCACTGTAATGAAATAAACTAGTTTGAAATGATTTTAATTAAACAACTGTCCTCAGCTAATGATCATTTTGTTAAAAAACTCAGCTTGCTCAGGAAAATACTCCATCAATTCATCCTTTGTCACCCAAACAAAATCCTCGCATTTTCCAAAGTTGAACTTGCTTGTAGCAATTACTTGGGACTTGAAGAAGAATTTCTGACAGAAGATTTCAGCAAAGGAAAAAATGAGCAAGTATACTCATAATCAATTTTCACACAAAGACAGATGTATTGAAAAGGCTTTGGTGGCACAACCAAACCAAGCAAAAGCCTATGAAGGCATTTCTAGAAAATGCCAAAACTATATGATACAAATAAACAAATTTTCTACGCATATACCTTAAAAGATGTAGATCCTGACAGGTCTTCGTTAGGCTGAACAACCATATGGGCCATTGGAGCATTTCCAACAAAATATGTATTGGAAAGATCTCCTATGACTGATTTCAATGCAGACTCTGCACACTGCAAAATTTCAAAAAAATTAAGAGGCAAAAGAAGATAAAGGAAATAGGAAGAGGAAAGCCACATATGAATGAATGTTCACCTTACGCATGGTTTCCTCAGATTCATAAAGTTTCTCAGGAAAATGCCACACAGGCTTCTCGCTTGGAGCCCCATACACATTACCATAGATAAGAAGATAGAGTCTTCTGTCAAGAGCTCTTTGTAATGACCTAAAAAGGGAAGTAGTAAGAAACTATGCAACCATGCAGCAATTATATCAGAAGATAAATTCAGTTCTTATGAAAAATTAACAGGAATGCCTAATTAAGTTTCTGTCTACCAAAAATGTTCAAAATTATATTAGCTTTGACTGTCATCTAAGAGACAGGGTGAGGACTGGCCTGCCCTACCCTTCCCTCGCATAAGTGTATTTCTCAGTTAGAACTACAACTGTATGGCATTATTAAGAAGACTTTCTTAAAGACTGGAGGTGCATGAAAGATACAACTTAAATATCTGTATGACAAGAATGCATCAACGTTATATATTTATTACTAATTCGTCAAAGCTAAACTCAATGGATCACCAATAGAGAAGGTAAGTGAATAAAAACAAACTAAACACCACCTGATTAAGAACCTCTATACTAAACACCATGCCAAAGAAAATGGACACTTGCTCACTTCTAAGGAAGATGAGGACAAGACAATATCATTGGAGAAATTTTAAATGCTTGACATGAATACGTTTCTTATATAGTATGCCTTTCCTTTTTATATGCCAGATTTTTAATATTACATTTTCTTACTCTAAAATTCTAAATCACACAAGTGATCAGTCTGCTTAATTTGGTGCATACCTTCGATCATTGTTTTTATCTGCTTCAGTGACTCGTGGTGCTGGTACATAGTCAATCTGATAATCACCTTTTCCCCTGGAAGTAACATAATTTTCACAAGAATAGATGGAAGAATTGATGTGGGTAAAGATAATGCGAGAAAGAGGTGAAAAAATTATCAAAGTTTATGTATTTTTTCATCATAATCACAATCGATAGGTGGAATCTAGCATAATAAGTCAGTGTACATACATACTTTTGAATGTTATAGTTAAATTTATAATGCTATCATTAATTTTAACTAACTGCTTTATAAATGTTTTTTAGCTAGGCCTTTGAATCAATTTTTGTCCTTTTTCTTTATTTCCAATCTTAATTTTTGCCATCTTTTCAATGAAGCTCTCAAATATGCTCAGATCTCTCTTTCAAATTAATCAATTATAATTATGGACCTACCCTAAATTTCAAATATACCTTGCATCTGATCTGTCAAGAAATTCATCGGGATATCTCCGTTGATATTGCTGTCGCCATCGGAACCTAAACATCCAAACCCCATAAAGAAAAGTAGCAGTTAGTATAAAAAGACAACAGCCACAAGATCAGTAAGAGAAGAGAACAGGGTACAAAGCAGATGAAAGTAACAATGACCTTGAAAATAACAATGACCTTTGCTAAAACGCGTACAATGTTTACTAAGCAAACCACAGCATAATCATCTGAATTAGAAAAATATTGATAGCAAATCCTCATAGTTTAGGCTTTAACCTCATTTTTTCATCCTAAAATGGATAAGAGAAAGAAAGCATTGATATTTCAATTCATATACTACCCTTTTTATATAACTTGGGTAAACAAGAATTCACTGAATACACAATATTGTGAACCATAGGACAAACTTTTACCCTAGCTTTTCTCTTGTCTTGGATTATCTGATGAGAAGTAAGTTAGGGTATTCCATGCTAGGTTGCTAGGCGATATGTAAAAAATATAACAAATAGTTGACAGCAGCTAATAGGATGCTTCGTCCTGAACCTAGTTTGCGAATCAACAAATTCATAAAAATTGAGTCCAAGTTGCTGCAATGTGCTGCATTGTGTTGCAATCTTGCCCTATGCTAGTGTCCACCAACAGCAGCACTTCCATTTCCATAGAAGTTGGATTAGTTTCTTCCATCACTACTACTCCAAGACTAAATAAAGGTCAAATCCTCAACCATTGTGTCTTTGGTGCTTTAATAATAATAATAATAATAATAATTATTATTATTATATTATTATTATTATTATTATTATTATTATTATTATTATTATTATTATTATTATTACTACTACTATTACTATTATTATTATTATTATTTATTTATTTGATGATATCGAAGAAGAGGAGAATATCAAAATCAATTTCAAAGTAGAGAGAAAGACTTACGAGAATTCCTGAAATGCATAAACAATAGGATCAATTTTGGGAATGACCACAGGCAGTCTCTCAAAGAGCACAGAGGCAACCATTTTCTCAGAGCTTGTGCTGAATCCTCGCTTTGTCAAGAGAGGCCGAACCAATGACATCTTCATCCTGACAGTATGTAAAAACATCACATACCATACACAAAAAGAAGAAAAACAAACACAATGGAGAGAGAGAGAGAGAGAGATTTCACACTCTTCAGACCATATTTTCAAATATGATTATTCAATTTCCCGTCCCTCATTTTCATAATTTTCTTTTCTGCTGAAAATATTCAAAACCACTTCCATAAAGACATGGAATAAGCCTTTGTTCTCTTATATTTGATAGCATATTAGGGTTGGTGTGCCATAACTTTTAGTGAATAAATCATAGTAGGAGAAAAAAAAGAGGTTACTTAGGCTGTCAAGGTTTGGATATTCCAAAATCCATAGAGTATCCAAATTAAACCAATAATAAGGAATGGATCTCAAAACCAGAGTTCCACCCCGCCCCATTTTCTAAAATCATGTTTTGTAAACGTTTATTGCTTCAAAACTTGCTCTAAAACCAGTTTTGTATGTAATCAATAGAATCTATATGTTGAGACATGAAACAGTGAAACAGTGAAGAATCTATATGAGACAGAGCTACTATATTCTCATCTTTGTACAAGTAATCACTAGAATCTATATGTTGAGACATGAAACGGAGAAGAAAAAATTAAATCATAATCAAAATTTAATAACTCCAAACTCATAGGAGCTAAAGGTCTATATTACAGTATCACTTTGAATTATTAGTATTCTATACCACTAGACACCTAATTGGGCATAGTATCTCTTGCACTTTTTGTATAAACAACTGCAACAAGGACTTACTGCATGGTAATTGGTAAATGATAGTAAAAAAAGAGGAGAGAGACTGAGAAAATCTAACTAGAAAAAAGAGGAAATGGCATACTTGACAGAGTTTGCAGTATCAATAATATATTCACATATATGATAATTCAGTATTGGGAACATTTGATGCAATATTGATATATGATTTTGGCCTAATTCATGTGGTGACGGTTAAGCTGTTGAAGTCTTGAAAACTCACTTAGCATGGTAAGGCTCTGGACCTGTTTGGATTGACTTATTTTAGTTTATCTACAGGCATAAGCACTTATGAGTTTGTTTGAGAGAGCTTGTCTAAACAACTTATGACATGTTCGTAACTTGTTTTCAACTAATTTTCGTAAGTTATTCCGGTGGATAGCTTATGAAAATAGTTTATATATAAACAGTTTGACTATATTTTACCTTGTGTTATAAAAATAGCTTATACATATGCGGTTATGCTATAAGTTGTTAAATAAGTTGTTTATCGAAATAGGATATCCTCAAGGGAAGCATCAATCTAACTTGAACAAGCAAAAACATTAAGCAAATTGAAGAATTGCTTCAGTGCTGGAGACGTGGAGTTAGTTAAAGAAATCAGAATAAATGAAAATAGTTTGATAAGACTTGTGTTAGCATACAAAAGTCATCAAATGTTTAACAATTTATCTAAAACAAATCATTATTTTCAAACTACTAATTAGTTTCTATCTTTCTGAAGCTTGCACCAGAGAACAGAATGTAAATCGATATGAACAGATAAAATGAACTAACATTCTCGATTCCCAAAAATGCCCCTAGTCCAAATATTAATTCACTTTCCATGATACTAGTGGTTGATTTTGTGGAATCTTCTCACATTTTTGAACTAGAATCAGAGAATTGACACAAATAGAATGAATAAAAAAGAATGCAGCAAACATATCGGGATATAGTTAGAATCACTCTTAGAAATCGATACAAACTGAAATCAAATAAATCCTAACAGCTTTAAATCATAGAAACCACGGAAAAATTGAAGTGGCGGATGTGGAAGAATGAAGGGAAATACCTGCGTTTTGGAGGTGTAGACGACGGCGCGGCGGCTGCGGCACTGAATGAGAGGGGGCGACAATCGACTCAAACGCTTGACAGTTTAAAACGTATACATTGTATTTTTCATTTCTTTTCTTCTTTTTTTTATTTTTTCAGAAATTGTATTTTTTTTTTCATAGAGATTTGTTTTTTATTTTTTTTAAAATGAATACTCTATTCGGAATAAAATAGAAACGAAAATAGTAGTAAAAAATTGATGCATCTAAGTAAAAATTAAAATTAAATACAATAATTTTTTACTTATATTTTGTTGTAGAATAATATATTTTTTGATGTTTTTAAAATCATTTGAGAGATTAGAATAATAAATTTTGTAAGGACGGACTTGAAAATGAATTTTTTTTTTTTGTAAAAAACTTTAATATGAAAGTTTTTGTTTACAAATTGAACATGAAAATTTTTCAAATACAAAAAATATATTCAACTATTTTAGTATGTTTATATTCATTTTTGAAATAATTAAAAATAATTTATAGACTTAAAAATAAGTTTGGTACGTTTGACAATTACTGGTTCAAATTAATTCTAATTTAGAGTTTTTTTTTACATGAGAAAAGAAGAACAAAAAACTACTACTTCTTAACAAAAATAAAAAGAGCCAAAGAAAGTCCCAGACGAGGATAATCAACTTTAACAAGCAATTCAAAATTATTGACACTTATTTTTGTAAAGAATTCTGCCACGCATTGTCTTTTTGAAGAATATGATGGAGAGGGAAAGTTCAATCCATACTCAAATAAATATTTATTTTTTCCAACAAATTAAAATTAGGGTGAAAATTATGAAACCCACTTTTCACTGATCAGACTACCTCTAAAGAATCAGAGTAACTAAAAAGTTAGTATTCTTAGATTTTATCTCAAAATTTCATTTTTACATCTAAAATTATTATTCAACTTATCTTTAAAAATATAAATTATTATATATTAATATCACTTTAAATTAATACTTTTCATCGTAGAACGAACACACGCAATTAATTATATTAGTTTATCTTTTTTTTCCTATTTTAAATAAGCAAATGTTATAAAGTTAGTGACTATGTTTAGTTTTTTGGGTATTTGAAGATTTGATTTATATGATATAATTAATAATATAAACATCGATTTTTCAAAAAAAAAAATTAATCATTTTTTAAATATTATTTTTGCTTATATTTTATTATGTATGGAGTATATAAATATTCAATAGACACACAATTAATTAAATATATATTTAACTATAAATTAATTGATATGTCAATGATCATCTTTATATTGGTGACTAGGGGTGAGAATAAATTATCTTGAGTTAAGCTTTGCAATATTTGAGTATCCATATCAAAAAAATTAGACCTAAATATAATTTTAGTTCTCCTATTTTAACTGGTGTGACATCAGTCTGTTGTAAGTTATGTCATAGATTCATGTTAGACAGTATATTATATTTTCATCTTTGTTAGTGATAGACATCAGTCTCATGTATGGTTTGTTGAATGAATTATAATTAATGAAATACCAAACACACATTTATCTCTTAACTAATCAATCATTGAAATATATTTCATTTTTTTTGTCAATGGTCAACTTTTAATTAATTAATAAATAAATAATATATGTCTCGTGTATGTTATGTAAAGTGAATTGTGGCCTTTTACACACTTTTATCTAAAAATAAATAATAAAAACATTAATAATCAAACACACATATTTATCTTATGTAATAGATATGTTGTTGTTTTTTAAGTAACCGGTCAATAACAAATATTTATTTTGTGTATAATTGTTATGATAAATTATAATTTGTGTATTATAATTTTCTTTATATATTTATAAGATATTCAAGAAATGATCACTGTTGATAATAAACATGTATCTCTTTCAACTAATCCATACATGAAAGACCATACTTCAACTATTTAAAGAATGATAAATAAATGTCTGGTGTATGTTTTAGACAATACATTGTAATTAGTGTATTATAGTTTTTTTCAAAATTTAATCTAAAATAGATGTAAGAGACACACTAATAATGAAATGTATATTTTTCTTTTAAATAATTGTTCAATTTAAAATTATAATTATTGTATTATAATTTATTGTGTCTAAAATTACAATACATTAATTATAATTTATTGTATAAAATATTTATTTTATTATTATCGTGTCTCTTAAATTACAATTTACTTTATAAAATATATATTTTATTAAAACTACACACTTGATGATATTGTAGGAACTAAAAATTGTATTTTTATTTTACAATGACTAAAATTGAAATGTTAAAATTTTGTAGGGATTGAAAATATATTTAACCATTTAATTTTTCACTTGGTTCTTTTAAATGAAATGGTTAAATAAATTTTTGTATCCCTATAAATATATTATATTTTATTTTTAGTTCCTTTAAAAAATTTCATCCCTCAAATACATTTACAATTTTGGTCCCCACTTTTAAGTCAACTCACGTGTATCATTCAAATTTTTAAATAATTTATTGCAAACTTTATAAAAATTTAAAATTTTTTAATCAAAGATGAATTAAGTATGAACTTTTAAACACTCAAAATTTAAAAATTTATATTTAATTCATCCCTTGTTAAAAAATTCAAATTTTTGTAAAAGAAATTCTTAAAATATCATAAATATAATTGTAAAAAATCATTGAACATACCAAAATGAAGTGTTGTAGGTGCATTGAAAATATTAGAATCCATCAAATGTAGTGTTGTTGTGTTTATATATTAGAAAACAAAAATTGACACATTTTTTTAAATGTTTTTTCATATAATTTTTAATTTAAAATACATTTTTTTTATGATTATAACAAATTTTTAAAAAATTATAAATTTAATAAAATTATAGCCAAATAAGTTAAAAATCATTAAAAAAAACACATAAGAAAATGCATTAAAGTGTTTTCCATATATATATATATTTCCAAAACTATGGTTGAATGTCCTAGGATATTATAAGCTGCACTGCAATGCTGCAATCCACTACATGTACCCATGGTAGAATGTTTGGCGGAATAATTTGTTTTTGAAGAGGGATTGGCGGAATAATTGGCGGCATTTTCCGCTTTCATCACCGGCCATAACATAATGACATCAATAGATCCATGATTATTATATATAAAAAAAGTAGTTGTTTTATTAGAACATAACTTTTATATATACACATAATGGATTGTTGATTTAAAAAAAAACAATTTAAAATACTTTTTTAATGTAATATTTGTGCATTAATCAATTTGAATATATATCTCATTAATTACTAAAATATATGATATTCTTGTATTTATTTAACCACTAAATTGTAGTACTTTTAAATTAATTAATATATTAGATTATTTTATATTTTAGTGATCGATGAAATATTCAAAATGACTAATAATATAAATTTGTATGTGTATCGTAAAAAATGTTTTAATAATAAAAAAATTGTTTTTCTTGAAAAATAATATTGTTCACCATATCACACGTTGTATGCACAACTTGTGTTTAAATAATATTTTAAAAAATATATATATATAGATCTTAGAAATATTCACATTGGATTATGTCCAGATTTTTACAGCAAAATAAGTTATTGCTCGACAGTTTGAGTGGAGTTTTGAATCCTTCATCTTAGTATTACAATGACACCCTCTTAGTATAGTTTTATCATATTATGGTCTTAAACACATCTCTTAGAAGTTAGATTATTGCAGATGTTATTTGACACCCTCTTTCATCCATCACCATTGAAGTTAATGTCGATCGTAACTCTTTTGAAGTTCCGAGCAAGGCTGAATTTGATAGGCTTTTAAGGAACTCTCTTGGTGGCAAATTGCGTATTGAATGGTTGTGGTTGAGACCAATTATAAAAAGGTTTTTGAGTTTATTGCAGATACTTCACAATTTTGTCACCCTTAACCCGCTATGGTCTCTTAAATTTGAAACCACATGAACCTTACTTGGTTTGTTTCTCTTATTCACACCCTGAAGAAGAGAATACTTGCACTAACTGGTTAGCCAGATATGGAACACTTTCGAATCAATATCTCAAAATTATGGAATAACCCTCGTTTTGAGATCACTAAAGATTTGGTGCCAAACGTTAGCGATCTCATTTGTCTTTCTTTTGCAGATACACGTCTATATTAACAATTATTATTTAAATTTTATATTAAATATATTATTTTTATTGATCAATTTTTATTTTTATTTTATTATATTTTAGAGTAAAAGAACATTTTAGTTTTTGAAAAATTTTAAGAGACTAATTTAGTTTTTGAGAAAAATTAAATTCTTAAAAATAACTAAATAGACAATTAATTATGTGATAGAGATTAAATGAACAGATTTAGAGTCCTATCAAAGACTTAATTATTAATGACTTAACTGTTCCTTTTTATAATTTAACAAAAAAAATCTCAATTTTTTAATTGTAGTTTACATAAAAAGTAATTTGATTCAATTTATTTTTATTAGAGACTAAAAAAAATACTTTTATTTTCTTTAAGACTAGATTAGATCTGCAAATTTTTTCAGAGATCGGATCTTTAATTTTTATTTTATTATGGAGGAAATATTTGTTGCACCAAAAAAATTAAATGCATGATGAGCCATTTAGTAATTTTATTGTAAGTAGCATCGTAAGATTCTGTTGAAGTGTCTACTTCTAGTAGAGTAAGAAAAGCAAATAGTAAATGTTATCCACCCCAACAACAACTCAAGCCAACCACAATAATTCATTTTGACACGGGTAGTTTAGTGTAATGTGGTTACAATCACTGCACTTAGCTGAGTCACTGCACTATAGAACCGCCTTCCTCACTCTTTCCATTATTAATATTCACTCACACCATCTTCAACTTCGTAGTATCACACTTATTTCTCCTTTCTCTCTCTCTCTCTCTCTACAATGGAAGAGAAGAAGAAAACCATTCTCTTCCTATTTTTGGCCATTTCCTTCACTCTCTCAACAACCACCACCACTAACATATTTCACCTCCAAACACAAACTCTCTCTATTCACTCTCTCCCCAATGCTCCCACACTCTCACCACTCGAATCAGAAGAACTACTATCCATACCCGAATCCGACCCACAACCTCTCTCACTTCAACTCCACCATATAGACGCACTCTCCAACAACAAAACACCACAACAGCTCTTCCATCTCCGACTGCAAAGAGACGCCGCCAGAGTCGAATCCTTTACTCTCGCAACAGCTCTCAACCAGTCCCATAGATCCGGGTCGGGTTTCAGCAGCTCCATCGTTTCAGGTCTTTCTCAAGGTAGCGGCGAGTATTTCACACGCATAGGCGTAGGAACTCCGGCGAAGTACGTTTTCATGGTTCTCGACACCGGAAGCGACGTCGTTTGGCTTCAATGCGCTCCATGCCGTAAATGCTACTCACAGCAAGATCCAATTTTCGACCCGACGAAATCACGTTCCTTCGCCGGAATCCCGTGCGGTGCTCCTCTTTGTCGGCGACTTGATTCCTCCGGTTGTAACAACAAGAACAAGGTTTGTCAATATCAGGTTTCGTACGGTGACGGATCTTTCACGTTCGGTGATTTCTCAACTGAAACGCTGACGTTTCGTAAGACACGCGTGGCGCGTGTGGCTTTCGGATGTGGTCATGATAACGAAGGTCTTTTCGTTGGTGCTGATGGTTTATTAGGTCTTGGTCGTGGAAGATTATCTTTTCCGGTTCAAACCGGACGCCGGTTCAATCAGAAATTCTCTTATTGTCTTGTAGACCGGTCCGCTTCTGCAAAACCGTCTTCCATTGTTTTCGGTGACGCGGCCGTTTCTCGAACCGCCCGGTTCACTCCGCTACTAAAAAACCCTAAACTCGATACTTTCTATTACTTAGAACTTCTTGGAATAAGCGTCGGTGGCGCGCCTGTCCGCGGCGTCTCCGCTTCGCTCTTCAAACTCGATCCCACCGGAAATGGCGGCGTTATAATTGATTCGGGTACTTCCGTGACTCGATTGACCCGACCCGCGTACATTGCGCTGAGAGATGCATTTCGTGTTGGTGCTTCGCATCTGAAGCGAGCGCCGGAGTTTTCGCTGTTTGATACTTGTTTTGATTTGTCGGGACTAACGGAGGTTAAGGTGCCGACGGTGGTGCTTAATTTCCGGGATTCTGACGTGTCGCTTCCGGCGACGAATTACTTGATTCCAGTGGATAACAGTGGGAGCTTCTGCTTTGCTTTCGCCGGAACGATGAGTGGTTTGTCTATCATTGGCAACATTCAGCAGCAAGGATTTCGGGTTGTTTACGATCTTGCGGGTTCGCGGGTCGGGTTTGCCCCGAGAGGGTGCGTTTGAGTAATGAGAATTGGGAACAACTCTTTCTCTTTCCTCCGTTTTCTGATTATCAAATATTATATTGTGTCTTTTTTATATTTATTTTTAAGCTTTATAAAGTTAGATTAGAGAAGGAAGAAGAAGATATCTTAATCTTTTTAGATCTAACGGAGAGACTTAAAAAAAAGGTTGAACAAAATGAGAATGTCTAAAAAAAAGTTGAACAAAATGAGAATGTTTTTGTTTCCACTATTAAAGTCTTCGCATGTTGGTGTGTTTTTTATTTCCCAATTAAATACACAACGATTACCACAAATCTACTATCCATTTAATAATGGTGTATGTTTTATTTGACTTAATTTAATAATAACATGTTTTCAACAAGCAACATTGTTTTTGAAAATTATACTCATTGTAACTAGTAAAAATGAATACAATTGATCTCATTTCGCATTTATTAATATATTTATGTTTTCGTTAAGATCTTGTATTGTGTTTGTGATGAAATGTCAATGGACGTGTGAAAGCCGTATTTAAGTTTTCTTTGGTATTTTGTTCTTCTTCCTATCTCATGGTACTAAAGAGTGAGTGCCACTAAAATTCTTGCAAAGGTAATAGTATTTTTTCTGGCTTTACACGAAGACGGTGTAGTGTATTTTAATTTAAGGTAGTAAGCAATTCGGTGGTCTATTATCGCGTGTCCCCATTACTTATTATGATTCATTCATATATAAATAATTAAACCTTACTTGTGCTTGAAGATGGGAAAAGCACATGCACTAGTGCCACAGTTCCAAAGTGGCCACACAGCACATGCTAGAGACAGGAGGTCAAAGATGTGAGCACCAAGCCACCAACCAGGCCACACTTAAAAATTAATATGCAAGTACAGACAAAGGGAGACAAATATGTCAAATGGTTAGGAAAACTTAGGAAAAGGTAAGGCAATAGTATCTTTTCTACCTTGTTGGGGTATAGCTGTTAAAGAAAATACTATTATAAAGTGGAGCAAGCACTAACCCACGCGACAACTAATTTTCTTAACATGCAAGGTGTGAACATCAAAAGTAATTTCATTTCAAATATGTTTATTTTTATAAATTATTCAGAGACGGGTCGTCCTATTGGGCTGAGTATAATCTCCATCTCCAAACCATTTTTGGGGAACTTTTTCTCTGTTCCCAAACTCTCTGCCCGCATGATCCAAATACGATAGTCTCCACAGAGAACTTCACTTATGAAGTATAAATTGATATAACTGATTGTAGTATTTTTTTTTTTTTATAGAAATTGATTTTGTTTCAAAAGAGTCTCATGAATGAGAAAAATATCAATGTCTGTCTTTTAATAATGTCATTTTTATAATTAAAACTTTTTTTTTTGTTGAACTCAAACATTTAATAACCAGTATTGTGGTTATTTTCAGATTTAAGAGTGAGTAAGATACGAAGTATTTTACTGATACACTATTTTTTGTTTTAAACATTAACACATTATTTATCAAGTGAAGTTAATGTAAGTGTCGTTAAATAGTGTTTAGTGTCTTTAAGTTTTAACTTAACTTACAAATGTTGACATTATTAAGCTGAAAATTTTATTTTAGGTTCGAACTCGGGACTTCGCAATTGAGCGAGTTAATTAAATTATGATGAAAATTTACTCTATCTTTTAAGATAAAAAAAAATAAAAAATAGAGTGTTTAGTAAATCTCATTTATTTAGAGTTTATTAGATGTTACTGAACACGACAAACATCATTAATTGCCTAATTTTCTTTATAAATTATATAATTTTCTATTTATTTATGGATTCAAAATACCTCCATGCAATGTAATCTCTCTATTTCCACTAAATAAAAAGTGAATAATTTGTCAAAAAAATAAAATAAAAATAAGTAAATAAAAAATAGATAAATACAAGACTACACTCGTGGATCAAACCTTATTTATTTAAAGTCCAATTCACTTCACCTTTGCAACTTATACAAGTTGCACTTTTCACCAGTCAAATTAAACTTTTGCTCCCTTATTTAACATTGGTGTTATATAGTAGTTTGGTTTTGGAAAGAAATATTAAATAAAGAGATTAAAAGTCCTATTTCAAATAAAGAGAGAGTAAGAGTGCATATAATTTAATAAATGATGGTGAAAGTGTAATTAAACTTTTAAATTAGGGGATAAAGAGTATTTGTTCATTTACAGTATACTCTAACTAACATCCCAACTTTGTGTTTTAACCAAATTAATTGTTATTTTTAACTTAGAGATGAATTTATCATCTTATAAAGAGTTTAAAGGGCAGGTACTTTAACGTCCAAGTAAAAAGAGCATATACTTTCAAAAAGGGCATGTAATGAAATTTATTTACCTTGATAATCACTTGATAATCAATCAAACATTTGTTCATACATCAAATAAAAAAATGAAAATAAAAGTTATGTAATTATTTGATGTGTCAATAAATTATGATTAGTTATCAATTTAAAATACCTTTTTATTAATTGTGTATAATGTTTAATCTCTTTCATACATAATAAATACAAATGAAAAAAAAAATTGACGGACAACTACTACAATTCTCTACTAAAAAAATGAATCACTAAAAAATTAAGTTAAGATTCTCTCACCAAAAATTTGTATTAATTTTATTTAACTTAGTATAAATAAATATTTTTTCATTAACAACCAACACAAACCAATTGTATATTTATTTTATGATAACATTACACTTATATATTAAAATGATAAAATTAATAATTTTTTATTATTTATTTGTGTAAAATTAATTTACATTGATGCATACAAATTTTTAAAAACAAAATATTAAGAGAGCATCACAATTTTGAAAGGAGAAAACGAAAGCCCGTTTTGTCGTATGATCAAACGGAACGAGTAAATGTAGCGCGCAAGGAAGGAGTAATAGTCCACGAAATGGTAGGTATAAAATTAGGGTTTTTCAATTCAAAATCAGATAAAGCGAGTGTGAGATTTGGATTGGATAGGTATGGAAGAAGAAGAAAAAGAAGGCCATGGAAAAGTAGCGAAGGTTAGGGCTTTGATTGATAAGGCAACCAACTCCACCGCACCGGATGTGGATCCTCGCCTCCTCAAAGCCATTAAAACGGTGGTCCGATATTCCGATTCGGAGCTCCGTTTCGCTACCCAAACCCTAATGGATCTCATGAAGCGCGACCACTCCCAGGTACGTCTTTCTATTTCCATTTCTCAACAACGTTTCGATTCCGTGTTTCCAATTAGGGTTAATTGAATTTTTATCAACGAATTTCCTTTTGAATGAGAAGCGATATTACTCTGATTGATTCTATGAACGTGATAAGATGATTAAATATTTTATTCTTTTTCATTTCTATGCTGAAAGACAATTCCACTTTTAATAATATTTATGCTAATGCTACCGGTTCTGTGCCATTGACATAGTTATGTATATGGTAGAAGTTGAATACTTCGGAGTTTGTAACGATTTCTCTGATTACATCGTGAAACTGTACTAATATATATACAAGAGAAAATTTATCAAAATAAGGAAAATAGATAAATTCTTAGATTATTTATGGAAACTATATCGTAGGTTATACAGAGAGAGAGTAATACTTATTGTCGAAATAATCCTGAAGTTGTTTACATTTAGATTAGGGCTGTCATCTCCGATATAAAACCCCCAGATTGACCTGGTCTGATATGTGTTGCAGGTTAGGTACCTTGCAATTCAAATAATTGACGAACTCTTTATGCGTTCAAAGCTTTTTAGGACCCTTGTTGTTGAGAACTTGGATCAGTTAATGTCCTTGAGTGTTGGTTTTCGGCGAGATTTGCCGCTTCCTGCCCCTCCGTCCGTTGCATCCCTTTTGCGTTCAAAGGCCATTGAATTTTTGGAGAAGTGGAATGTGTCGTTTGGGGTTCATTACAGGCAGCTCAGATTGGGTTATGATTACCTTAAGAATACTCTAAGGCTTCAGTTTCCTAACATACAAGCTAATGTGGAGAGGATTCGGCAAGAGAGAAGGGAAAGAGAGAGGAGGTCGAAAGAGATTTTGTTGAACAAGTTTGAATCTTTGAAAGAAAAATTTTCCATAATAAAGGGAGAAATACTGTCTACGATGGATGAGATTGATAGGTGTTTAGACATTTTGCATTCAAAACAGGAGCCTGTGTCAGATGATATCTTAGATGATGAAGAGTTTGATGACTTCCGCTCTTTGGAGCTGCAGCAGCTTCGTCGTGAAGCAATAAACGAAGGGGAGAAAGTTTATGAGAGCAGTGATAACAAGGTAGTTTTTGATGCATTGAGGGAGCTATACAAACTTCTGGTGACAAAGCATTTGGTTTCTATCCAAGAGTGGGTTTCTGTTCTGATAAGAGTTGAAGTAACTGACAATAGATTCAGAGATTCTACTTTGAAGGAGTTCATTGATATCCGAAATCGTCTCAAATCAATCAAAAAGAAATGTGAGGAGGCAGGTTGTTCTGTTCTAAACACATCAAAACTTGATGGGGAAGAAGATTTTTGGGAGGAGGGTGGTGTTATATCCATTGAAACCTCATCTAATGTGCCTGATAGTAAAAACAAACAACCTGACATGGCATCAACTTCCCATAAAATGAATAGCGGTAATCTTGGTTCATATGCTAAAGAATCTAATAGCTCTAATACTGACAGCCTACTTCATGGAGGAAATGAATCTGAGTCGAACCCTGTGAGGAGTAAACTTTTGACAGAAGCTCCTGTGATAAGATGGGGTTCTCACTTGGATAGTTGGGGTTCAAACAGGATTTTTATGGCCAATCAGCGCGGCTTGGAGCTTGAAAGTCACTGGGGTAGGGTAGATGATGATGCAGTTATTCCATCAGATAAAATTGCTGAATTGAGTGTTCAGGCAATGCCTTATGAAGAAAAGCAAATTGAGATCCAACCATGCCGTGCTCCTTTGAGGAAAGGGGGACTCTGTCAGAGAAAAGATCTGAAAATTTGTCCATTTCACGGATTCATTATTCCTCGAGATGATGAAGGGAGGCCACTTAATCTTAGTCCTTCAGAAGACGTGAATGTTGATATAAAGACTGATTCAGCACTAGCAGAGCAGTTAGCAAAACAAGCTGTAAAAAATGTCCGTGAAACAGACAAGGAGGCGTCCAAAAAAAGAGAAATTGATAGACAATCATTGAAACATGCAAAACTTGCTAAAATTCGGGAACACAATGAAGCAGTTTTGCGGGATGCTGCATTGACTTCGACTTCAAGATCAGCTGCTTTTGGAGAAGATGAGGTGACTAATGAAGTGTCTGCCAAAGACAAGAAAGCAAGTCTCGCATCCATGCTGAAAAAGAAAGTAACACCAAAAGATAGAATAGCTCAGAAGCTTTTGAGTTCACGGGCAAGGGATAATGCTGGTAGCCAGCATATGTCCCTTGGGGATGCTAAATATAGAGATGCCTTCCCAAATCAGTGGTAAACTGGGATGATTTTGGTTGAGCTTGTCTGTTCATCTATTCATTTATTTTTCCTAATAGTTACTTTGTTAGGCAGATTAATGAGGACCAATTAGGGATGAAGAAAAATAGTCGTTTGGTCAGGTTATGTGTTCTATTATTAATTCACCCCGTCACATTTTCTGTAATATCGTTTTGTATATAGTAGTAGGGGCCAGGGGATTACAAATTCGGCAATTGATGTGGTCCTGTGGATGTTACAAATTTATTGTCAATAATGCTTTTGCAAATTGCGACAATTCTTCATTTCATAATAATTGTCACAAGAATGAAGATTGGTGGTATCTGTTTTGCTCTGGCTTTTATTGGTCGAGTAGTGGTGCATACCATATCCATGAGGTGTGGATGGAATCTTAATTTGGAAAGTCTCGTGTGATGTTTTATCAGTCTGAAAAGTGTCATAAATGGTTTCCATTATTGTCATAGGTGGTAGTTCACCTGTCACTAAAGTAGTTGAAGTAGTTTCCGCTGGTGGTTGACCTTCTTAGATTGGGACTTGAGTTGTGTGCAGTCACATTCTTGTGACTGCACCAAATCATGCAATCTCCATCATCCAATCAAAAACACAATCAAAAATCATGCAATCTCCATCATCCAATCAAAAACACAATCAAAAATCGGTTGGCTCAAATTTAAAGGTAGGAATTTTTGTTTAAAAAAAATCAATATCTGTGTTTGAATCTAAACCATCCAAGATCGGTCTAGGTTGTGGGATTTTGTGAAGTCAAAATGCACCTCATCCAAAACTTGTCACCCAATTATTGTTTCACCCAACAACAAGATCTTTAAGATACGCATGTTTTATCTTAAAATTGAAAAGATGGAGCCTACTCTATAACGTAAATTATACTTCAAACGTTGTTTTAATCAGTAAATGAATTTTTTTAATAATCTATTTTCTATTATAAAAAATGGGAAGAGGGAGGTGGAGCCGAGTTACTAAGAACTAGAAAAGAAATATTCCACTTTCCTAATTCTTTTGGTGCCAAACTAAACTTTTGCTGCTAATACTTTCTTTACTAGTGCTTCTAAACATTTTTACTACTGCTTTTTTCAAATGATTTCTTTATACTAATTTTACATCTATTGTTTCCCTTTGCTACTTATCATGTCCCACCATCACATCTGTTTTACTCTCATCCCAGGTACATTTAGGTGTAAATGTGTTACAAAAATTTAATGTCAAACGCTCATCATTGAATGAATATCTTTTGTATCACTTGTGTGTCTGTGGCCGTGAGACTCTTCAGTACAGCACTATTTGAGCTGAAACTCCACAAGAAAATTCATGTTTTTATAATGTCTCTAGGCATGGTGATTTTACTTTGAAGTAAAGTTGATTGTGTTATATATCACATTTTTATCGCTCAGTATTCAGTGATATCATCCTTACAATCTTCCTTGGGGAATTGTTTTCTTATACTTATTTTACAATAGGATAGTTAACTCAGCAAGCCAGCCTCACAATTATGCATTCCTAAAGTCGAAATGTTAGTATGACTTTCTTCTGTTGTACAGTATGAGGACGTTTACCACAAAGAAAGAAAGAAGTAATAGTCACGAATGATGATTTCATGATAAGTAAGACAAAATAATTATTAACAAGTGGACCAATACCTGCTATAAATAGCTTCTAGAGCATCCATTCCTTATAAGTATTTTATAGAGTGTCCTCAAATTAAGTGAATTTTATGACTAAGATAATTAGTTCTTAAAATCAATAATAAAAAAGTAATTATATTAGAATATAAAATTTGACACAAATTGAGAGATAAATACAATATTTTTACATTTTATGAAAAATAAAATATAACTCTCATTGTATTTTATACGATATTATATTTATGTACCATTTTATCTTCTAATATTATTACTCTAAAAAAAAAAATGTAACACTTTGGACAAAACTTGAAAACTAACTAGTATTTGTCAAACTTGTGATGCACCTGGCATCCACTTGAAAATGATTGATAGTGGACCTATTATATAGTGCATCCAAAAGGTGGATGTAGTATGTACACCACGGCAATCATTCAAATGAATTGCGTGTAGAGCATGAGACACTGTATATCGTCCTCCACATGCCACAACTGTATAGGACTTGTTATTTTTTAAAAGAATTTAAAATGTTATTTCAAATTGGCATAATCCTGATCTTGATTGGGACAATGGGGTTGAAGGGTTTAGTCGCTTTAGATAATTCACTTAAAAAATTAATTTATCTTTTATATCCTTGAAAATCAAAGCACTTTTATTTGTAAAGTCTATCTCAAATAGGAAAATATTGAAATTTTTAAATAAATATTATATTTCAAGTTCGAATTCAAAATTTCGCAGCTGTGTACGAGTTTATTTATTATTTTATTTAAAAAAAAATAGAAAAAGAGAAGCTCTTTTATTACCATGGAAATGCCATGACATAGCCAACCAATTTTGCCCATAAACAATAGTAAATCATTACTCGATATTCATTCTCTATCTTCTATTCTACTTGATCATGAACTTAGTCTTCTATAACTTCTTCTATCTTTGTAGTTTTTGTTGGTGAAATCATGAAAACCGTTGGATTTAAATCAAAGGGTACTTAGGACAATTGTGTGATGTCTGCACTTACTCCTTTGATGTCCAAGACCAAGGAAGAAAAATTAAAGCCAATTTGTAAGAAACCAAATTAAAAATCCTTGCTTTTTTTCCTTCTTCTCTTCTTCCCAAGTCTTAAAAAATACACTTAGTAACTTCCACAGTTATATATATATATATATGTGCTTGTGGGTTTGGGTTAAAAAATGGAAACAGGTGGGGTTGATAGCAGTATGTTGTCATTGACTATGATGGAAGAGGATGAGCATCCTCATCAATTTTCTTCAATCTCAAAGCTACACAACAATTCTCAAACCACTACTAGTGTCCATGATCTTCTTGAATGCCCTGTTTGCACCAATTCAATGTACCCTCCAATCCATCAGGTTTGTCATCTGAATCTTACCCATTATATGTATGCTGTAAGTCTATGTTCACAATTGGTACCTTACTGTTATCTTTTTACTGTTTTAGCTTGTCTGTTACCTTCAAGTAAAATTGTTCTTTTTTTCGTAAACACCGGTTTTCAGATGAAATTGACTCTGATAATCTGAAGTTTGGTCAAGAAGATAAGTAAAGTCTGAACAATGATTGTTTCATCTAGGATTCAAATTCAGATTATATTGAAGGATTTGATTTGCCTTTCACCAAAACTCATTAGAACTTTACTTAAAAGTATTTTTTTTTAAATAAATACTATAGATTAAAAATTATAAGGATTAGAAAAGCTTGAAGACAAGATAAGCAAGTAATCGGTATTGTGGCTTAACAATGATTAGTCTATTTGAAAAATAACAGGACAAGTACCTATCTTGCATTAAATTCTAGTTCATAGGAGCTGCAATCTATATATATGCCATAACCTTAAACCACCAGTTTCATGGTCCTTTAGGCATGCTTATAGATGTTTGTGAATAAGTTAAATCAGAGGGATTTTGAAAATTTGAGATGTAGATGCTAATTTCTTATACCATATGAAACAAATAGTTATTGCAATATAAATTTGATTAGTATAGTGTGTACAAAATGGTGACTAATTCTTAAAATCAAAATTTTGTTTTGCAGTGCCACAATGGGCACACCCTTTGTTCAACATGTAAGACAAGGGTACACAACAGATGCCCAACTTGCAGGCAAGAGCTTGGTGATATAAGGTGTTTAGCATTGGAGAAGATAGCAGAATCACTTGAATTTCCTTGTAGATACATCTCTCTTGGTTGTTCAGAGATATTTCCATATTATGCCAAACTCAAACATGAGACTATTTGTACCTTTAGACCATACATATGCCCTTATGCTGGATCAGATTGTTCTTTTCTTGGAAATATTCCATACCTTGTTGCCCATTTAAGAGATGACCATGGTGTTGATATGCATTCTGGATCCACTTTTAACCATCGTTATGTCAAATCAAATCCTATGGAAGTTGAAAATGCTACATGGATGCTAACGGTAAGTCGGTAACTTTGTAACTCAAAAAAGAATCGTTATTTAGAGATTGATTTAGAGACTAATTTAAATGTGAAATTGATAATTAACATCAGCAACTAGTGTTAAAGAGTTCCACATTCGATGATCTAAAATGAGATATGACCTGAAATGTATTTATAAATGGTGGACCATCTTCACCTTACAAGCAGTTTTGTTAGAGTTGAGTTAAACAGGGTTGAGTAAACTCAGGATACTCAACTCAAATTTTAAGATGATATTAGAGTTTATCTAAGATCCATTGGGCCATTAGGTATTCGCTATCGGGCCATCTGAGCCATGCTTCAGGAGTCATATATTGAACGAGAATAAGACCTTTGTAAGGGTCGAGTTATGCCTAATCCAAATTTTAGGATGATATCAGAATCTATCCATCAGATCTCGCGTTGAATAGAGATAAGTATGAGGGGACTTTTTGCAAATAGGATAGTGGATATTTTGTAATTAAATTCATGCACAATCATAACTATACATTTTGAAATCTCATCCAATTTGTTAAGGCTAACTCTTACTTTTGGTTTATGTAGGTTTTCCACTGTTTTGGTAAATATTTTTGTCTTCATTTTGAAGCATTTCAACTTGAAATGGCACCTGTTTACATGGCTTTTCTTAGATTCTTGGGTGATGATAGAGAGGCTAAGAACTACAGTTACAGCCTAGAAGTGGGAGGAAATGGACGTAAACTAACATTTGAAGGGAGTCCAAGAAGCATTAGAGAAAGCCATAAGAAAGTGAAGGATAGTCATGATGGCCTTATCATATACCGTAACATGGCACTTTTCTTCTCGGGTGGGGATAGTAAAGAGTTGAAGCTAAGAGTAACAGGAAGGATATGGAAAGAACAACAAAACTCTCAAGGTGTAGCTAGCTAGCTTGTGCTATTTCTTAATTTTTATTATACTACATAACTTTGAAAAGTCTCAGCTAAATGTATACTATTTTCCGGTGGATTAAATATATCAATTTTTGTTTATATTGGTGACTGAACTAATACTTGTTCATGGTTATGGAAGTTTCAATTTTGTGGCAAATTCTAGTGTCCACACTCACCAAGATTTTTTCATTGTTTGCTTTATCTACACGGTTCATTATTCTAACACACCTTCTTCACATGATTATGTTTCTCTTTTATCTATCTTTCTCCGCCATTGACACACCATTCTCTTCAACCATCCTCCATTGCATTTTGAATATAATCATATAATTCGTTATACAAATTAGTTCAAAAGTACTATTTAACAATACTTTTGCCAATTGATTTGTCCAAATTCGGAAAAACTTTGGTACAAAAGAGACGAAAAAAAAGCCAGTTTAAATAGTATGAAAATCGCCCTAAACAAAAATTGATCATAAATATCTAATTTGATAAAGAGAGTATCAATGATTATTTCACAATAGTGATTAATTAGATTCCCCACTCCACACAAGTGCATTTGCATAATATTATTATAGTTAATTAATTTTCCTCTATTAGTTTCATTTTTACCGATGATATGTAAGTATTTTTCAACATGTACTTTATTCATTTTGTAACTCAAGTAACATGCTGATTATGTAAATAAATACTGATTAGTATAGCCCACGTAACCAATTATACTTCAAGAATTGCATATTACATATCTTAACTCGCACACATACCAAAGCTAATTGCAAATCTAGTGACTACGATTCTAAACAACTTTACCATCAAGACCTCCAAGCAAACCATCGTCACCACCACAAACGGCTCCCTCCGATGCAAGATCGTCCTCTACTGTGATCATACTTCCATCAAGCGCTTTAAGATACTTGTTAGTATTTGTCTTTATTTTTATTATTATTATTATTATTAATAATAATATTAATAATAATAATAATAATAATAATAATAATAATAATAATAATAATAATAATAATAATAATAATAATAATAATAATAATAATAATAATAAAAAAGCTACTTAAGAGTTAAGAAGCCCTTTAAAATACTTGTCAGTATTTGTCTTTATTATTATTATTACAAGCTTTTTTTTTTTGGCAAAAGAACCTATTTTTTTATTTGAGATAAAAAAAAAACAGATTGGACTCTAATCTGAAGCCCAATCCATTTTGTTTTTTGAATAGGCCCATTAATGACCAAAACTCAGCAGCTTGTAGTAGAGAGTATCAGAAACAAGTTGCAGTCGCAGCACTGAACTCAACTGCCCGGAAAACAGAGGCGGTGTTAATCGTCGGCCGGCACACACAGTGAGTAAGTCGCCCAGCTATTCTTTCTTTCTTTTCTTTATTTGAATTTTCTCGGATGCGATTTCAGCGGAATTTTCGGTGGCCACAGCCGCCACCGCAACAGGGAATTGCGTCGCAGCAGAGCAGATATCGACTCCGCACCGTGATTCCACGATTGGACGCTAAAGCAAGCGGTGCGATTGAGAACATTGTTTATATCTTAACAGATTAAAACTTGCTTGTGTGAAGCAGGAAAAAAATGAAGATTGTTTCAGTAGCACTTAGGTCATTCAAATGCAATTTGTCAAATAGGTTTCAACAGACTCATTTGCTTAGAAATCTTTCTACTTGGACATTTCCAGGTACTTAATACTTTTCTTTATTTTTCTCTCTTTTAATGTCATCATTGTTGCTGATTTCAGTCATAGTTCTAAATTGTGGTTAGGTTAAAACATTCATTTCAATTATTGATTTTGAGCATGTATGGATTGACTTATTTGAGCTTATCTACTTGTATAAACACTTGTGAGTCTATTTGGGAGAGCTTATAGAAACAACGAATAACATATCTATATGCAATTTCCGACTAATTTTTATAAGCTATTCATGATAGCTTATGAAAGTAGTTTATATAAAAACAGTGTGACTTATAGCTTATGAAAACAACTTATAGCTTTTATAATAACAGTGTGACTTATAGCTTATATAAAAACTGTGACTTTATTTTACCTTGTGTTATAAAAATTGCTTATATGTAAGCCCTTATGCTATAAGCTGTTAAATAAGTTATTTATTCAAATAGGGCCTTTGATTGTTTGGCTGTTTTACACATTGAGTTTCAGATGATGGGTTTACTTCTATAATCCTTATTATCACCTTTTTCAATGATCAAGCAGATAACAGAACTGCTAATGAGAAGGGTGACAAGTCAGAGTCCTTCGAGGAATTTGAGAAGCGGATATTTAGTCCTGGGGGGACTTCCAAAACTGATGCCATTCTAGATAAGCTGAATCAACGGGTAAACACTCGAGATAGATCTAGTTCAGTGCAGGGTGGAAGATCCCAGTTTTTGGATGATCTAGAACAAAGTTTTGACACATTATCTGATGGAATGGATGGAAAACTGAATAATGCTGCTAGATACTTTGAATTTGATCCTGATGAAATCGATAAAGAGGATTATTCTTTTCGATATGATACCACTTTTTATCGTGGATCAACATATACTCTAAAGGTATGCCGGATAGCAATCCTTAACTTCCTCAGTTATTGCTTTGTTCATATTTACTATTACATACTCTGTATATATGTAATCTCTTTCTTATCTTTTTAATTTTGTCTGGCACGAGGGCAGCTTGTAGTTTAAGAAACCAATGAACATATTTCACAAAACAATTTTCACTATACTTCATGAAATATTTCCCACCAAACATCTGTTATTGAATTAATTTTCTGATCTGTGCAGTATCTTTCTTCATGCAGGATCTTGATCTTACAAAACCTGCTGCACGCAAACCCCCGATAAGGAGTGAATTCATAGTAACCACTAAAGAAGTTCTTAGTCAAGCAGATTTCAGGGTCAGCACTTCTGTCAGAGTAGCTCTGTTATAAGGATATTTTATATATCATAGGTGTAATTACTTTGCGTTTCCGTTTGCTTTGTCAAAGTGAAAATTTTCAAGTACATGAATTTTTATGTTTTTTCATGCAAGTATTATATGATACAATAAAATATAAACAACGAAGATTTTGTTAATTTGTTGTGGCTTGTTGCAAAGTTAATGGTCAGTGCCCACCATCTTATCATTCTAAGGTTTTTGGAGAATGTGTACGGATGAATCAACCTTAGATCCTTAACTTAGACATCGCAGAGAATAACCCGTGGTATATGTTAACTCCCGTACATATTAGTGTTAGGATAGGATAAAGATGGCCAGTATATGTTAACCCCAAAACTAAAAGGTTGATTAGTCATAGATTGCAGATTCATTTGAACAAAGCTAAGAGTTGTCCTTTCAGGTCTTCCCTAAATAGTATGCCTTGCTAGTTTGGTATCTCTTTAAAATTTTGTGAAAAGAACAGGATGAAATCTTTCATATGCAACTCATCCATAAATTTATTGTGATTTATGGTGATCCCGCTTTTATATTGAGTAAAGGCAAATGAAAGTGAGGAAAATATTTGTGACAAATCTGATAAGTCGTCGTAGCTCTTGATAGTGAGGCTAAGATTTGCATATTTACCCTGATAATGAGAAAACGTTCCTGTTAATGCTATTTTTTGGAATGACTCTTAGTGGTATCATTGTTTTTATGCAGAATGTAAGATTCCTAGCAAACTTCATAACAGAAGCTGGAATTCTTATCAAGAGAAGCCAGGTAACATCTAATCCACTGCAGGGCAGTAGACTGGGTAAGAAGGAAAAATCAGTGTTGTCAATAGCGGCTATAGTGTTATAGCGTATCGGAATTTGAACAAATAACTATTGTTCTGTGATACGCTATTTAGTACAAAGTGTTGTCAAATAGTGGCTGTAGTGGTGCTATAGCAATTTAGCGTAGCAGAATTCGAACAACCTGCTATTTTCCGCGATTGACAACACTGGAAAAAAATAAAGGGTGGGCATTTTAGAATTAGTATTGCACTCATTTTCTTGTTCTTTTTGTTTCCCCCTTACACAGTCATATTATAAACTTATTTTAAATAGTGGGATCTTACCAACTGTTTCTTGTTATTCATTGTGACTAGACGGGCATTAGTGCAAAGGCTCAAAGGAAGGTTGCCAGGGAGATTAAAACTGCGCGAGCATTCGGCTTGATGCCCTTTACAACAATGGGTACGAAGTCATTTATTTTTGGGAGAACTATGGAGAATCTCGATGACGACTTCTCTTACAGGAGTGAAATTAGAAACATGCCTAGTGAACTTGATATGGACGGAGACATCCCTTAAAGCATCCATATTAATGTTTATGCTGTGGGGTTGAATTAGCTTGCATAATCTTTTTTTTCCTTTTTGGTTTCTGTACCGGGTTTTGAGAGACGGTGGAAATTTATTGAATAAGTGATTTTTGCTGGTATACTTTGATTACTAAGGTTCCTATGTTGTACTTGTATAAATTCTATAGCCTTAAGCGTTATTTACTTGAATCTGAATATTATTACAATGATTGGTACTTATCAAAATGCCAGTCAACCGATCCTTTTGAGCAGTAGGAATTTGGGGTCTAATCAAGCCTATATTATGCTAAGTTTAAGAACTGAAAACTAAAAGGAGTGTTACTGAAGACTCTCCTGTGATTAGTTACACGTAAATTATGAATGTAAGTTAAAATCATTTAATTTTTTTTATGTAATTAAAAACATAACTATTTTGGAAATTAAACTTTCTCTTTATCTATTTTTCTATTGGAATTTGCTTACAAGATGAATCACCAATATTAGGAAGAGAAGAGAAAAGAATTTGTTTCACAATTAAAATATTGATTCAAAAGATATGAATGTGCTTTACCAAAAAAAACTATGAAGGTGTAAAAATTGGATTACATTTTTTAAAACATTTCGAGAGAAGATGCATAATGTTTAACTAAGCTTGATTGCTTTTGTCTAATTAAAGATATTTTGTTGTTTTAACTTTGCACAGGGAATAGACTATAACAATCCAAAATTCGGTAGTAAATAAGTAATATTTGAACAAGAATTATTTCAGAATCAATGTAGCTTAGGTGTAGAGAACTACTTAACTACATAGTTTCCCTCCAGCAGTAGTACATTGTTGACTGTAGTCAAGTATTTTTCGGAATAAAATGTTGTAGATTGAAGGTGTGTATATAGATGAATGAAGTGATGCCAACATTGTAATAAGGGTAACTACAACTCATTTCATGCACAAGCACAACTACATGATTATACACATCAATGATAGCATATCATATATGGCAAGTTTGTTACTTATGTATCTAAAGAATAAAAAAACGTTATCTAAATATTTAAGAGGTAGCCTTTAAAAAAATTCAGAAAGTATTGCAAAGGAGTTCTAACTTGCACTGACATTACATAAGTGTCGCATTTTTTTCCAAACACAAAAGTTTTTATGTAGAAATCTGTTATATAACCGTAGTTTTTTCTTTTTTTAACTCACTTTAACTTATATTTAAGGCCGAAAGAAGTATATACGAATACATCCCGTGATAGTACTCTACATCCTTTTGTTACTCGTACCCAAAAAATAGCATTATTGTATTACAATCTACACACCCTTTATGTGAGTGAAGTGACCACTTCGATTGGTACGAGTATCATAGAAATTTAAACTATACTCACTACATATTTAACTTCAATGTATCTAAACACCGTAACAACTACTTCATTTTCCACTCAACTCTAATTAAAAAAGAGAGTTGAAAATCTTATTGAGGTGCCGGTCCATGATTTGCGAAATGGAATCCAGCAATGTAGCTTCACTTGTGCCAGGAAGTACAGATTCCAGCGATTCTTCAACTATTTCCTCTATCACAGATTCCTTGTTCAATGATTCCCTGCACATAAGGTTTCCAATGGCATAAGGTGTCAATCCTCTTTCAACCCCTTTCTTCAAAAGCATGGTTGAGATTCTAAGAGTGCGGGCACATTCAATTGGCAGATCCCATCCATGAAACTTCAAAAGAGCAATATCTTCTTCAGCATCCAGTGACTTTATGTACTCGATAGTTTCCGGGGAATATGGCTTGCGGGCTTGGGGCCAGTAAAGCCATTCAAAGGTACAATCTTCAAACTGTCAGAACAGCAAAACTGTTAAATGATTGGTTTATAAATAAGACTCAAGGACAATCTATATCTACTTGCATGTCAATCCAACTTCCTTATTTCAATGAACCAATGTTGTTAATCGCAGAAAATCAAAGTTTTCTCACATTCCACGACACAACAGTGCTGTAGCGCCCCTACAGCTGCTATTCGACTATTTTGTACTTAATAGCGACATAGCGTATCACAGAACAATGATATAGTGCTGTAGTGCCGCTATAGCTGCTATTTAACAACACTGCAATGCACACAAATCTAATTGCAATACCAGTCAGTTCAGTTTTTGTAGAGTGCACTAAAGAAAGGGGAAAATAGAATATAGAAGAATCACCACATGTATTAATACACAACAAATAGAGCATAAAATTTAGATGCTTACACTTGTTGGCAAGCAGTATCCATGATCAATTGGAACCAGAACAGACTGGTCACTACCCTCCTCTGTGCTGACCAAAATATTCCCAGCATGCCTATCTGCATTCGCCAGTCTTATGTCAAGTACAGTAATTTTATGTACTTCCTTTACTGGGAAAGCCCCAGGACCGATATCTTCACAGCTCCCATTATTTTTCACAAACATCTGCATGGATCCAATCTTAGCAATCAAGTCTCCTGGGTGGTTAAATCCTTTATGCAAGCACTTGACCATCAATGTTGGAGGAACGCCGGCAAAACCCTTCACATCACCGAATAACTTACGGCGTCCACTTATTGGATGATCCAAAACATAAGCCGCAACCTCTCTGAATGCTCCTTGACCAACTCTTGTTCCCTTTTTTAAGCCTTCGCCATTTAATGATAATGGAAGACCTCGAGGGTTATTCACAGCCATTGGTTCTTCATCAATAGGCTTAAAAACAGAAACATACTTCTGACCAGCTGAATCAAGCATAAAGTAAGCTCCCCCTGTACCCTCAGCAGATCCTATTGGATAGTTTTCATTAGCTAGCCCATCGTATGTAGAGTTTACCATATTCCGAATCGCTGAAGCTAACTCAATTTTAGGGTTAACTATAATCGGCTCCAAAAGAAAATCTCTCTCAGGAGGCTTTCTTGGCACCACTGTTTGAATGACATCAGTATAACCAGCTTCAAATTTTCTCTCAAGAGAATTTCCGCAAACATCTTTAGTTTTGTTATCATCCAAGTCTGTTGCTACAATGGACAACTCGAGGGGTCGTCTATGAACTTTCGCATGCTTCTTTCTAACAAAAAGATGCACCACTGCATCATTATGCTTGCAGCAGATATCATCAATAAGCTTCTGATCCTCCAACCGTTCACCATTACACACAAGTTCCTGCTGCTCAATATTGTCAAATTGTTTCTCCTTTTTAGCAATCCGTCGCTTGATGTACCCGACATCCCTACCTCTTTCCACCTGAAAAGAGAATTCTTTCCCAGAAGACGTTTTCACATTGATGAGCTGAAGATCTGAGAGTTTGATTATCAAATGCAAAACATTTCCATCTGTTACTCCATAGTCCTTGAGTAGAGTATCACTTCGGGAAAGTTCTCGACCGGCATAAACCAACTTCTGTTTGTTAGTTAAAAATGGAAGACTCTCACACCTTTGGATTTTGAATTTAACAGACTCAATAGTATCCCATTCCATAACACGAATAGGAGTCAAGGAACCCGAAAATGAGAGAAATATGAAAATGGATTTGTCTTCCAAACACAAGTGAGATGGATAATGAAATGCCTTTGGAGACAACAATGGCTCAGTAGGAACAGGACTAAGAGTGGTAACACCAGCAGATGCCATTTTCACTAAGAGAATTAATTCAAAACAGATTAAGCTTGTGTAAGACTAATAATCAAAACCCTAAAAATTTCACAAGCTAGCCATCATAGCCTAACCCTGTATTATATTTCTACAATTACACTAACCTAATTGGTAATGATGAATTGATCATACTCCTAAACAGCCTAGGTCAACAATTAAGCTTTAAAAACTACTAATTTGAAAAACAACAAGAAAAGATTTTTTGAAGGAAATCAACAAAAGATCAAACCCCAAAAGAGACCAAATATGAAATGAGAAATGGGTCTGAATCAATGGAGAAAATCTCAAAACATAGAGAGCAGAATCATACCCTTAATGTACGAAGCTGATGAAACGACGTCAGAGATCGAAAGTTGGAAGCTTTTTGAACAATTAGAGCAAAAGAAAATAACGGGTTATTGAAATTGAAAGGAGAAAAGAAGAATTATGAAGGATGATTCATATTAATAGTTAATAATAATAGATTATTTAAATAATTCAGAAAAGAATGGTTGATTTTATTGACTCTGACAGAAAGGTAAAGTTAAAGGAGAAGAATGGAAATGTAACCGTATCGTATAAACGCGTGTATACGAAAGGAAAAAAAAAACTCTCTCTAACTGCTATCTGTACAATACAACTTATACGTGTACGTACATAAATACAGTGGATACAGACACTGTTTTATGCATTTAATGTCAATTTTACCCTTGTTTCTTGGAAAGAAAGAATGAAAAAAAGGAGAAAGGAAGCAACATGGAATTTTCCTATTAACGTTGAGGAATGTGGAGTTACGTAAGTGTTGGCAGTACCAACCAATGAGTGACACGCAATTAAAATGGTGTCATAATGTTTTAATGCGGAAAGTGATGTTATCTTATTGAGACGTGGATATGACCTGGAATCGAATGATGAATATGAAATATGAATGAATTTATCTCGAATGTTACTACACTTTCCCACTCCATATTCAAACGCTCCCCTTACCAAATACCAATCCAAATCAATGTATACACATCTAAAAACTTCTTTCTTTTTTTCTTATAACAAGAGCATCTACGACCAATTTATCGTGCCATATCAAATAAATTTTTTTTTTTTCTATTTAACTCTTAAGAATCATATTAAGTCTCACAACTTTAATTTATATATTAATATTTTATTTATATTTAATTTTATTACAAATTTAAATATTAATTTAAATATTTCAATTAATATTATTATATATAATTTTAATTTAAAAAAATTGAACTTAAATTTTTATAACAATAATAAAAGTTAAATGTTAAATACATGACATAAATAATTAAAAATGATAAAAATAAATAATTTAAATTTTGTTATTCTCGTGTCCAAATCACTACCATATGCTCTACTAAAAACAAGGGTTATAAATTAATAAAAAAAATAAATTTATTATTATTAATAAATTAATAAAAAAAAATAACAATTATAAATTTATTATTATTAAATTATGAAAGTACGTTCGTGATACAGTTTGACACAACTTTAACTCTTATGGACGAACGTACATGAGTACCGTTGGTATTTGGGTATTGTTGAAGATGCTCTAATAATAATAATAACTTTTAACTTATTTCTTAGTTAGAGAACTTCTTTATTGGTTGGACGGTTTGTAATTACTATACTCCATCCTTTATATTTTATTCTAGAATAGTAAATTTATAAATCTTTTAAATTAAATTAGATTGTAGTATATTAACAGAATAATTAATTTCAAGGGTGTAATAGAACTAGGAAATATTAGAACAAAAGGAAGCCATTAGAAGGAGTTTAAATCATTTCCCATTTCTTAAAAACAATTGACAGTTACTAGGAGAAGGAAATCTGTTGGCTCATTTCTTAACAGAGATTGCATCAAATTGGTCTTCATTTCATGAATTTGTAATCATTCCTGAGTGTTTGTCTAAGATGATTATTAATTATATGATGTTAGTCTATTTTAGTAAAAAAAAAATTATTCACAGCTTTAAACATAAGTTTATAATTCTTTTGTTCTTTCTACCTTGCAATCAATGTCTCCTTCTAACAATGTAAAAAGTCTATTATCATGCACTTTTTTAATTTATCTTTTACAGTATATCATATCTTTTAAAATAATGTAAAGATCTAAACATATACCAAAAATCTATACAATCATATTGAAATATCACTATTATGAATTGAAATATCACTCAATATATCACAATATCCATTAGTATCATTCACATTTGTATGTTTAAATTATACACAACTTACAAACTTCTATTATCATTAACTCGTGCACAACACAAATATACGATCTAATGAACATGATACGCATCTAAAACTATATAATCACATTTCTGAAACTTTTAGTAACACATTTATTTGTGGAAAGGAACACTTTTACGAATGCATAAATCATTGAAGATCGGGGAATTTCTTGAGTAAAGTATGATAGACTCGTCAAACTCATCAAACAAGTTTTTAGTATAGGCAAGGTCGAATTGTACAACTGTATAACAAACGATGAAAAAAGAACCAAAGTTCACTATACTGTCTGGTAGAAATTTGCAGTATTTCTCAAAAAAATAAAATGGAGTTATATTATTACTAATGCTTTGAATGTATAAAAGTCTAATTATACATAATGCATATTCTCATTTCTAGAAATATAAGGCATTTATACACCAAATCCTTAATAATGAAAAAGAATTGGAGAAGATCTCCACTCATTACTATCTTGCCAAAAATGACACGTGTTGCCCAGTTTTATCAGTAATGTTTCCATTTACATTTTACTCATGTTGAAGTATTTGTCCTTGAATAAGGGCACCTATTAAATGGGGCGTTTCATATACCAGAGGTCCAGAAGGCTGCATCACATTATCAGAACAAATAGTATGCTATCAATCAATACAGTTTGATAAAAAAATGGCAAGAGAACAGAATCACCTAAACCCCCACAACACAACCTTGACAACAGAAACAGGCTATGAAAATGCCAAGCAGGGCTCCACCAAAAACTTGAGATGGAGTGTGACCAAGAAGTTCCTTTAGTTTCCTTTCACTAATTGGATGCCCTTGAAATAGGTCAGCCACAATCATATTAAGCACCTGTGTCCAGGTCCACACACAATTTTCTGGTCAAAAAATGTCTTCATAAGCTAAAGATAAATATAGTAATTAGGGAAGGGAGAATAATTATGAATTCAAATGGGACTAATAACCATTTTACAGTTATCCTAAAGATGAATGGGAATTGGGAAGAGATAGAGGAATAGGATATACCTGAGCCTGAATGCCAGCATGTCTTCGAACACCAATAGCATCATACATAACAATAAGACTAAACCCCAAACAAACAGGAAATAGTGAATCAGCAACTCCATGACAGATAGCAACAGAAGTGGTGAGAGCAGTGCATAGTGCTGAGTGAGAAGAAGGCATTCCTCCAGAAGAACACAATAGCCTCAAATCCCACTTCCTTTCTACAAAGAAATTCAAGAAAACTTTGATGGATTGTGCAATAATCCAAGCAAACAAACCAGAAACAAAGGTTGGATTCGAAGCTAATGTAGCTACAAAAGGACTGATCCGAACCTTGGCGTTTGTGGTGACGCTTAACAAAGCCACTCCTAACCCTCCGTTTTGCAAGTAAGAAAAATTATCTAATTCTTGATTTTCATTGGAAACTCTGTTATGGGTTGGTAAAGTTGGCACCTTTTTGATGGTTTGAACGAAGCGGGATGAAAGGAAATTAGGGTATCTTTTGGAATTGTTAGAATTGAGTGTTGTGAGGGTGTTGAAATGAAAAGAGGAAAAATTGAATGAAGGATTGAGAGAGTCCATGAGTAAGTGAGGGTTTTGTGTTCATGTGTTTGGGTAATAATAATAATAATAATAATAATAATAATAATAATAATAATAATAATAATAATAATAATAATAATAATAATAATAATAATAATAATAATAATAATAATAATAATAATAATAATAATAATAATAATAATAATAATAATAATAATAATAATAATAATAATAATAATAATAATAATAATAATAATAATAATAATAATAATAATAATAATAATAATAATAATAATAATAATAATAATAATAATAATAATAATAATAATAATAATAGAGGGAAAACTGTAACTAGAAGCATCGAATTGAATTGGTGACATGGCAGGCATGTGTTGGAGTGGGTGATTAGAAGAGCCTTTGTCTGGATTTGACGAATAAGGCATATTTAATTAACTCATAAGGCATATTCTATTACCCTCTTGGATTACTTGTAAAAAAATAATTTTGTATGCAAATGTTTTGATGATGTTAATAATATTCTTTTTTATAAAAATTGTAGTCTCTCAGTTTTTTTTTCCTGAATAAAATCTGATTATTCCAGTGTGAACAATTTTTTTGATAAGATAAAATAAGTAGTCTCTCGTTGATACGACACTGTTCCTATTATAAAAATAAAAACGAATAAATGATAAATGTATTGGCAGATCAATGAATGGTTTATTTATCTCAAAAACTAAAAAAAAGGAGACTCAAATCTATCTATCTATATAAGCAGTGAAACATGAACGATGTAGCCATTTACACTATTTTTGGAATTGAAATTTCCACAAATTTAGTTTAGCATGATAATTATGGAACACATATCCTCCATCTTCGCACACTCCACGCCTTTGACTACGCTTTTTCCGTCACCCTCACCCCGTTTTAGTAATACCTAACAGTAACACACAAACTATACATTATTAATTTCTCACATAACATAAATAATAAGTTTCAGTTTCACAGCTAGTAATAATATCATTCACTTTCTTTGTGTTGTACTCTTAATTAATTATTTCAAACCTCAAAGTTCTGGAATTAAATTCATCCTCTTGATTAGCTTTTGTGATGGAATGGTCTGCAACATTTGCTACAAAGGCTTACCTTGATACTCTTCAACTGGTATACATTCACCTTTCCACCATTTCCATTTTTTCTCTTCTTTTTTACACATCTTGGTATTCAAATTTTGCTTAACTTTTTCTGCTTATTTTCTCAAATTATTATCAGTGTCATGAGACTTATGTATGTTTGGTGTCTGTATTGATACTTCATGGATTAATTATCACCGATGTGTACTTGTCAATGTGATATCTAGTGTTCACGTCTATGTCAGTGCTTCAGAGATTTGTTATTTGCTTTTTCAATGAGATTTTCAATACATGAATTAAGTATATAATGTATGTTGTTTAATTGTATAATTGTTGAAGATATGTAGATGAAACAAATGGCTGAATATTTTGATACAAATAATAGCTAACTCATCTAATTCTTTGCTTTTAGCAGTGTAATAATGTTGATAAAAGACAGAGTGGATTTTGGAGAGTACAAGAGCTAGGAAGTGATGAATTTGTATCAGCATTAGCAGCAGGAATGAAAGCAAAACTTATAGTGGAAGTAACATCATCTCCTGCATCTTCATCAACAATAGCCCTTGCAGCCGCTGCGCGACAAACCGGAGGCAAACTTGTATGCATTCTACCTGAGCCAGTTCTTGATGAGTCCAAAGAAGCTATCAACAACTCAGGATTTAAAGACCAAGTAGAATTTAGAACTGAAGATCCATATAAGTTATTGCCTTATTATGAAAATATTGATTTCTCACTTGTTGATTGCAAAGATGAAAGCTATGAAATGTTGCTCAACTTGATAGATTTTAATCCTGTTAGATCTGTTGTGGTTGCAAATAATTTGGTTGGTGATAGAAAAGGATTGGGAGGGTGTGTTAGGAGAAATTATGAGAAACTAGCTGTAAGATCTGTGAAACATTCTATAGGCAAAGGTATGGAAGTAACTATGATTAGCAAAAATGATGAAACTGATAAGAGACATCATCATGCAAGAAAAAGGAACAAGAGCAAGTGGATTGCCAAGTTTGATGAGAAGAGTGGTGAGGAGCACATATTCAGATTACCTCAGTTTGACTTGTTTTTGGAATTAACGCTGTAGCTTTTAATTACATATAGAAATTGTACAGCACCAACACTTTAGATTAAAAGTGTGTATGGTGTCCAACGTGTGTCGGTACCTGATATAACACATGTAGTTACATTTAATTTTTTCGATTTTTCAAATTATCATCAATTACTGCGTGTAACTGCATTAAGTCATTAGTGCAATGAATTTGAATCCGAAATAGTACATACTACAAAGTTTTAATCAAAATCTCTTGCACATATTTTCTAACAAAGTTGATTCCTAAAAGGAAATTGAATTATTTACTACCATAGCTTTGTTATTACTAATTACTTTGAATGGAGTATGAATGAGTACTGCTCATAGAAATATCAGGAAAATAATCCAATAAAAAAAACAAAAGAAAATGCAGTTGAATTTGTTGTTCACAATAATAGAAGGTGGTGATGATTGCCTCCCAGTACCAACCATTATGCCAACCACCAAATTTCAAACTTCAAATGCAAGAGACTAATACATCTCAACTGTCTTGTTGTTAAACCTTCATATTCACATTTCCTCTCTTATTCTTCAATTTTGTAAACATCATTGTTCCTATCCTTGGATCACAGAGGATCCAGTCTATGAATGGCAAAGCTAATAAGATCTTTGGCTCATCTATGGCCATCTTTTATCAAGATATGTATGCTGAATCTTGTCCTCAACTTCAACAAGATCATTGTATTAGCAGATGACAATGGAAATAGTGATTTTACATCATTTGAAAGTACTTGCAAGAATACAAACTATCAACTTTTTCTCCCTCCACCATATCAGAATATATCCTCTACAATATGTAAACCTGTTTGGAACACATATGAATTGAGGGTAAGTTCAAGTTCAATTAGAATTCTAACTTTTTATTGTTTGTTCTACTCATTTATTCATTCCTTTTCACTTATTACGTTTAGTTCTTTGGTTTAGAATGTCCTCTTTTTTTTTATCTAGCTTTTCAAAAATCAATAATTCACTTTAGAATCCAGAGTAATATCAATAATTAATAAATAAATCAACAGTTTACATTATAGGGATAGTCAGTTACATCATAAAGTTACATTATACCAAAGCGTGAATTTGTTAAAATAACAATCATCCATTTTTTTATTTTACTTTCTACTTGGACAATTAATTTTGTTTGAAAAAGGTAAATCTTAGTATATTAGCAGTCAAAATTTGAACCTTGAACCTTTTTATGTGTCCTTGAGATTGATTATTTTTTCAATGATTTTAGAATTTTGATGTTTTATGATCTAGCAAATCTAAGATCTAGCAAGAAATGTTATTATTTGAATGTCATGGTTTGTCTCTTTGCATCTAATATGTAGTGAGATTTTGTTGCAGTACACAAAAAAGGATGATATCACAACAATAATACTATCTGCACCCTACACTATTGGGTGGGTGGGGATTGGATTTTCAAGAGATGGTAAGATGAATGGTTCAAGTGCAATGGTGGGATGGGTTAACAAACATGGTCATGCAAAAATAAAACAGTTTTATCTAAGGGGTATGAAATCATCAGAAGTGATTGCAGACAAAGGTGAACTGCCTCTAAATAATGTGCCTGCTGCTGTGGCAACAAATGGGGCTGACATTTATTTAGCATTTCAGCTTCAAACAACTATTCCATTTGGAAAGCAACCAGTTTTATTGGCTTTTAGTACTAAGCATCCACATGACCACCACCTGTCAAAACATGATGACAAAACAACAATTATTTTTGATTTTTCTTCTTCAGGTACAAAATTATACTATATCACACTTGTTTCCCAATTAATGCTCACTTTCATTTCTTTTCAACAATTTATAATATTTTACTTTGTATTTATATAAATAGTAAATATATCAATACTTAATAAAGATAATTTGATAAATTTATTACTCTTTTTCTCTTATTTATAATTTTTTTCTTAATATATGTGACACTCCTTTGTAGAATAAGTGAAATTTAATGAATCAAAGTGTGTGGGGAACTTTTTATCTGAGGGATCTAAAATTGATATAGATATACCTTTTTGTTATAAGTTGATGAAAGCATATAGTATTGTAAATTTATTCCAAAATAAGTAAGTTGAAAATGATCCCTTTTGCAGGTTCTAAGGGTCCAACATCCAATGGTTTGATTGAGATGAGGAAGAATCATGGAATAGTGGGTATAATTGGGTGGGGCTTAATCCTGCCAGTAGGGGCAATTGTTGCAAGGTACTTCAAACATAAGGAACCCCTTTGGTTCTATCTACATTCAGTGATTCAATTTGTAGGATTTGCATTTGGGCTTGTGACTGTCCTTCTTGGATTACAACTCTACTCCAAAATGCATGTCCATATACCAGCTCATAGAGGAATAGGCATTTTTGTCCTTGTGCTAAGTATTCTTCAGGTCTGCCACTAACTCATGCAAACTATTCTTCAGCTTAATTATCCTTGTTAAAGTACAATTTTAACTGACATATAATTAAGTACAACTTAAACTGACTACAAAACCATGTGAGTTCAGATATTGGCATTCTTATTGAGACCAAATAAAGATTCCAAGATCCGAAAAATTTGGAATTTGTATCATGGCTGGTTTGGAAGACTGGCACTATTCTTTGCAGCTTTGAACATAGTGTTGGGAATGCAAGCTGCAGGAGCAGGGAATGATTGGAAGACAAGCTATGGATTCCTTGTTAGTATTAATATTGTTGCAGTTATTGTTCTAGAAATTTTGGCATATTTTAAAAGATCAGAAAAGCGTTCTCTTCCTCAGAGTTTCCAAATGGACTCAATTGAAGAACCAACCTTTCCAACTAATAATAATCTACCAAAAGGTAAATTCTTCCAATGTTTTTATACTATTTTGTCTCTTGTAAAAAACGATTATTTCTATCTAATTGTTGTTTTCTAAATTTAATATCTAATAGTAATACCACTTTGATGAAGCAGGGTGAATGTGATGGCTCCTAGTTTTGCACTTGTGTAAACTCATCCTTATGGAAATGTGTAGATATCTATAGTCACCTAGAAGTTTGCCAAGAAGGACAATCCTAACCCTGGCTTCCTCACATGAACTTGAGATTGAACTTTGTTTTTTTTTTCTTTCTTCATTTGAGTTTCTGCTGCTGATTGATCGGGTGCAATGTCATTTTTTACATCTACATTTTGTTGTTTTTCTTTTCTGTACAAAAGAAATGTTTTTTAAATTTAAAAATCATATTGGTGAGTGATCATGTTTTGATCAAAAGAGCATATTCATACATTGATCCTTCACATAATGCTCAAGCAATTCCTTCTTATTCTGAGCATGTGTTTGGAACTACATTTGCAAGTCATTTTTCGTATTCCTCTACATTCTTGCTGTGGTATAGTATATAGAAGCTACAATATTAAACTTCCACGTTGACGTGGTTTCTTGCCTTTAGATTCTGTGATTTTTGTATCATTACAATCGATTGATATTATATACTATGATTTAAGAGACTAAATCATTTTTTAATTTTTTATTTACAATATTAAATTGACTTGCTCTTAGGATTTTAAAGATTAAAATAATTATTTACTCAAAAAATAAAATTAGTAGCAAATAACTAGACATTAAAAATTTGAAATCTAGTAAATAATTCACCATTAATTCTTATTTTTTTCTCTTATTACTAAATTTATTGACACGGTTGGAGAGAAATTTCATATTTTTTCTTTCTATGTTTATGTTATTAATTTAACTTTTTAGTAGTAGACCCGTAATTGTTTCATGTACACTCATTATAGCGAAATTAAATAGTGGGGTGGTGATTAGGATGTGAATCCTCTCAAATAAACAATTAATTTTAGAGAAAAATAAATAAATAAATATTAACAATCATTGATTAAGAAGTCAAGAGAGAATATTATATATAATCATAATAAATTACGAATATGTGGAAAATAACAATCTATAGGGTGATGGGATAACTCTTCCATAAAATAATAGATTCAATAACAAATATAAAAAAGTTAACAAACAAATAGAGTATACATATAAACTTTAGTAGATCATTTAACGATGTCCATCAAACATTATTTTTTAGGTTCATATTAAGGGCTCCCAATAAATTATATAAAAAATATCCATTTTCAATTGTTTATGTATGCCAATTGAAAATGGGTTGTGCTAAAATTGGGGTTATTCGAGTCTTCCTTAAAAGATGATGAGTAATAAAAGTGAGCTTTGAATTAAAATAATAAGTATATGTTAAATTAGTTTATAAATTTTGTAAATCGATAATATTGAAATTGTAAAATATCAATAAAAATAGTCTATATAAAATTTTTTGTAGATTTTTTTTGTGGTAATGTAATTGAATATGTGACTTATATAGGTTTATCTCACATATGTCATATTCATGAGTATAAATTTGTTGATGAAAATTTGTTATATCATAGATAAGTTTGTAAGTAATTGAATTTGTTATATCATAGATAAGTTTGTAAGTAATTGTAATTGTAGATTGATTAATTATAAACAAACGAGTCTATGAAATATTTAAATTTAATTGAAATATTAGTAATAATGACATTATCAATATGAAATGTTAAATATTCAATTAACATTTTATATCACAATTTCTAACCATAAAAATTTAAATATGAACTATTTTGATTACTATTTTACAATTTCAAAAATATATTTATTAATTTACAAAATTCTTAATTTGTTTGAATCTTACAATTTAAATGACTAATTTGTTTTCACTTGAATTAAAAAGAACAATGACTCTGATTTTGATGATGTTTTGAACCATAAAAAAAGTCTTATGGTGTTATTCTGAGGATGAGATTGTGGCGGCTTTGAATATTTGGAAACCGGAACCGTCCCAAGAAATGAAGACGCTGAAAGTAAATTTTACTACGATTTTTTTTTAATAATTTTTAATAATATTTTAGTAAAATTATTGAATTATTTTATGAAAAATTATTTTTTAGAAATTTTAAAATAAAAAATTATTTATTATATTAATAATAAATGATTTTATATAAATATATTTTTAATTATTAATTAAGTTAAATAATTTAATATTGATTCAGATAATATTAACTTTGACAAAAATTTATTAATTTTAGATTTAAAAATATTTAAAATAAGACTTTTTAGTAAATAAAAAATTAATATTTTATAGAGGCATAATTGCCATAGTGTCCATAGAGTTGATGGACTAGATTTGGTGTGGATGAAGCATGATAAAATTTGGTAGAATAATCTAATCTAACGGTAAAAAAGTGATGCATCATGCATCAATACCTCCGCTTTAAGAGGACCCCTAAAAAGATGTACATTTATGCCACACCGAAATACTACCAATTGGCTTTTCTTTTTTTGTAAATGCAACAACCGCCAAAAAAATAATAAGTTTCGCGCTTTCCTGAATTTTACAAATTTTGGTCATCCTCTTCACCTCATTTTCTTTTGCGTTTCCTATTGTGATTCGCGAAATTTAATATCAATTTATTTACTTATTTTATCCCTTCTGCGTGATTCGCGAAAGGGAAAAGTTGCTCAATTTTCTCTCTTTCATTTTTGCGTGTTTTCGCATCGGAATTAAGCGATTTCCAATTCGATTGGATTTTCGTGGTGTCAGGATCTGACATTTGTAGCTCCGGTGCTACACCTTTGAATTAGGGTTTTGTGTGTGCTTCACAATCACAGTATGATAATTAAGCATTCTTTGAAAGCTGGATTGCAAAACCTAAAGCGGTGTAAGCATGAAGAAGAAGAAAAGGACCGTGTTAATTCGGCGATTCAGAAGAAGCAGAAGGTGAACGGCGTTGACTCCATCGGTAACAGTGAAGACTTGAACATCGTTTTTGTCTCTGGATCCGGCGAAGGATTAAATTCCGGCGGTGGTGGTGAAGTCCACTCCAATTCAACTTCCGTGGAATTGAACGGTGGAAGTGCAAAAGCACCTCCGCTGTTACGATCTTCCAGAGGCCGCGTTCAAATGCTTCCATCTAAGTTCAATGATTCGGTACTTCTCAATACATGGAAGAATAATAATAGACGAATTAAAATATCTGAATTAGGGTTTGAAGGTGATAATGGTTCAAGAGACACTGAGATGAGAATTTTGAATAAGGGAAAGAAATACAAATGCGACTCAAAACAAGAGATTGATTATGGTTTTGATGAATTTAACTACGAGAAGCATGCTAAGTCGTTTAAGAGCATCAAAACGACGGTTAAAGGGAGTCGTTTGTTGTTAGTTAAGAAAGAGAGTGAAAATGGTTTGGTTGAAAAGGCTAAAAAGGGGAAGGAGATTTTCAAACTAGAGGATTTTCGTTTGGGTGATATAGTTTGGGCAAAATGTGGCAAGAGTTATCCGGCGTGGCCTGCTGTGGTGATTGATCCCATTTTGCATGCTCCGGAGTCTGTTCTCAGCTGTTGTGTTCCCGGTGCAATTTGTGTTATGTTTTTTGGTTATTCAAAAAATGGAAAGCAAAGGGTAAACTTTTTCAACACACCTTTATGTAAATGTTTGAGTTATTGATTGTGGTTTTTTATGTCGAAAACTAATGAATTGGTGATGGGCACTTGGCAGGACTATGCGTGGGCGAAGCAGGGGATGGTATTCCCCTTCTTGGAATTCATGGATAGGTGTGTCATGTGTGTGAATTAGTGTTGTCAATTGTGAATTGCGGAAAATTGTGGTTTGTCCAAATTTGTTATGCAACAGTGCTATAGCACTGTCATAACCTCTATCTGTCAATATTTTGCACTAAATAGCATATCGTAGATTTGTTCAAATTTTGTTATACTAAAGTGCTATAACGCCGCAGTAGCCGTCTTTTTAACAACATCGCTGTGAATGTTTTGGCTGCTGTTCTTCCTGCAAGAATATTTGGCTTGTACTTACTCATTAAGAATTATCTTTGTTCAGATTCCAGGGGCAGATCCGATTGTACAAGAGCAAACAGAGTGATTTTCACAAGGCAATGGAGGAGGCAATGTTGGCGGAAGATGGCATTCTGGACCCACACTTCAGAACTGAGCAAATTGTGGAGGGTGCGGGTTCCTGTGCTGATCAGGAGCATTACTACAAAGACCAGGTGATATTAATTTTTTCAACTGTGTTGTGTATGATCGTGAAAAAAAAAACTGTTAATAAGAGTAATTTGACAAAATGACATTTTAGGTCTAACATATTTTTACAATATCAGTTTGTAAGGTGAGAGATGCCTCTCTATGGAAACTGTATTTAGGTCTTATCTCTACTCAATGTGAGACTTGAGTTTTTTTTCTTCCAATATACCCCTTCACACTCAATACTATTAGGCTTGGTGTGTGGATATAAATTATATAATACCTCCATCCCTATATAGAATACCCTCTTAATACTTCCATCCCTATATATAAGGCCCTTTTCAAATTTTCAATCGCATTAATTATTTCTTTACCAATGTACCCCTAATTATGTTACCTCTTTTTCTACAATTTACAATTAATACTATAATAAAAATATAAATTAATTCTCTCTCCTGGAGGGTAAATTTGCTAAACAACACAAATTGTCAACAAATTTAATACTATACTAAACTTTGTTTTTTTGAAGAAGCTATAATCAACTTTCTTAATACCTGTGATTTAATCAACGAGGTTTATATATAGGAACGAAAGTAGTACTATACATTCAAACAAAGTCAACGTTCATTAAAACTATTAAATAGTAGTAAGTATGATTTGTGTGTGTGTTTTTGGCCCACTTTTGATCCTTTTTTGGTGCAAGTTTTTTTTTTTACTTTTAAGTCTTTTATATTTTTCAATGTATTTGTACGAGCGATGATACTTATTTCTAGTGAATTTATCTTGTAAATCTTATAGAGACTGGTTAATTATATAATTTTATCTAGTGAATAAATTATGCAGGATGCAAAATCTTGTTTTGGCTGTGGTTTGACGTTGCCATGCAAAACAATGAAGAAGACTAAAGATTCAAGCTGTGCTCCTCAGCATTATTGTAAACCTTGTGCAAAGGTTCAGCGATTTACTCATTTAAGATTTCTTCAGTTTCTTGACTACGTATATCTGTTGCCGACATTTAGTTTTAAACACTCATGGTTCTTTCTTACAGTTACTAAAATCAAAACAATATTGTGGCATTTGCAAAAAGATTTGGCACCATTCAGATGGTGGTGATTGGGTGAGATTCTACTTCTCAATAGGTGTCTCTGATTGATTAAAGTAATGCTTATTTCACCTAGAATCAAAATTTTGAGATCTTGTGCGGCTGGGCACTTTGAATTAGGTATGCTGTGATGGTTGTAATGTTTGGGTGCATGCTGAGTGTGACAAAATTTCCAGCAAACTTTTCAAGGTATAGTATAATGGTTAACAACATGCTGCTGCAGCTCTCTTTTCACCTTTCTTTTGCTTGTTTGATGTCCCTGATCCAAAACAATATGTAAGATGACTGACTGGTTACTTGATGCAGGATCTGGAAAATATAGATTACTATTGCCCAGATTGCAAGGGAAAGTTGGATTGTAAATTATCAGCATCACAAACATACAAATCAAAAATTAAGTATGCAGTAATTATCTATTACTTCCTTTGCCCATACTCGGGCATTCAGCATTTGACTTTATTCTTTGAATCTTATGTTCTTTTTTCGGGACAGGTCAGTAGAGAACAACCAAAAACCCGCGTTACCTGAAGAGCTAGTGGTGGTGTGCAATGACATGAAAGGAATTTACTTTCCAAAGCTTCATTTGTAAGCCTTGAACACTTGTTTTATATTATAGGGTTTGATAGCCAAATAAAAATATTTTGACTTCCCCTCCATGCTGCAGATAAATTTCTTAAATTTATATTCTTGGAGATGCTCTCCATCCACCTCTCCATTGGGTGGATTTAATACCATGTTGGGAAACGAAAAATAATTCTAGATCTGTTTATATATGTGGCTTGGTTCACAAGTGAAACTACTTCTGATATGAGAACCTATATAATCATTATATTTTTTATACTCCTTTTTTTACATCTTTACACCTCTTTTTTATTTTTATCTATCCTCTTTCTCATTAACAATATCACCATTCAAGAAGAATTTCATATAACTTTTTTTTTTTTTTTTATCATTTTTTCTTGCAGAGTTATGTGCAAGTGTGGCACGTGTGGGTCAAGGAAGCAGGCATTGGCTGAATGGGAACGGCATGCAGGATGCAGAGCCAAAAAATGGAAACATAGTGTGAAACTAGAAAGTACAATGCAACCATTAATGAAATGGGTATGTGTCATATCTTGTGAGATTAGATGTGTGGCAAATCTTTCTGGTGGTTTGCGTGTTTGTCGGTTTTGTATTAGCAGTCATGTAGAATGGTTACTCTCATTTGAATTACTTTTATGCTGACTGCATCACTTTTATTTCCAAACTTTTCCAAATTCAAAATATAAAGATGTAGTCCTGTAATGTGTGCATATTGTGTCTTCATATTTCCATATTACCGCTTTTGTGCTTCTTTCTCATTTTTGAAATAACAATACAAATTTCTACAGATCACAGAACACAATTCCCAAGCTGGAATTTCCATGCAGTTAGATCAGAAACGGGTGCTTTCCTTTTTGCAAGGTAAACATGTATTTCATATGCACTTTTACATACTGAAGCTTTCATTTCTTTTACATAATCAGGTCTTATGGTACATTGCAGTCTCATGTTTTCTCTGAAATACATCTTTGAAACAGAGAAACTTATTTTACTTGTACTTTATTGCCTCAGAGAAGTATGAGCCAGTTTATGCAACATGGACAACAGAAAGATGTGCGATTTGCAGATGGGTTGAAGATTGGGAAGATAACAAAATTATTATCTGTAACAGGTTGCTTTAATCAACATTAATGGTTTTTGCTCCTAGCTGTAAAGTTATTATAGATATGTTAAAATTCTGTTTCTGATTTACAAAACTTTAAACGATCAAAAGTAAATTACTTCCTGTGCACTTGTTCATTGTGCAGGTGCCAAGTTGCAGTTCACCAAGAGTGCTATGGGGCAATGAATGTTCAAGATTTTACTTCCTGGGTTTGTAGAGTGTGTGAAACTCCCGAGGTAGAAAGAGAGTGTTGCCTCTGTCCAGTAAAAGGCATGTCATCTACATTTCATATTTTCTTTGGTCTGACTGTTTTTGCTGTATCCCATGATATTACACTCTTCAGGAAAGTAGTAGGTTATGGATCCAGCACAATTGTTCTTCAGTGAGAAATAGGCTATTTGTCATTCATTGGCTTGACTTTATTGGAATTATTTATGATGTGTCCATAAGTTGTTTTCAGCTTATGTCTTAAGTCCTAGCATTGTCCACTTACAATTAAATGGCCTTTTCCCCTTTTTATTTTTTCTGCCATGGTTGTATCACTTATATGTGTCATCCATTGCTAATTTGCTTTTATAATATGGGGTAAACTCTTTGCAGGTGGAGCACTGAAGCCAACTGATGTTGAGTTGTTGTGGGTTCATGTAACATGCGCTTGGTTTCGTCCTGAAGTTGTTTTCAGAAACCATGAGGCAATGGAACCTGCCTCTGGAATCCTTAAGATTCCTCCTAATTCGTTTTTGAAGGTAACGGTTGGAGCTAAGGTTTTCTTGAAAGTTGTTGTCTGGTGATTTTAGCTACTAGCCTGCTATATTCTTTCTAGCAGTAGCTGTGAACTAATTTGCAGGCTTGTTTTGATGACCACCCAGAATGAATTCTGTTTTTTTTTGGGGGTTGGGGGAGTGGATAAAAATAGCAATTATACAATATAATTATCATTTTGGTAATTCCATTCCCCTACGTAATTTTATTACTCAATTACTTATACAAAACTCTTTCCATTCGATTAATTCTTTACTAAGAGTCAAAACTCTGAACATGCACTAAATCATTTTCCACCTTCAATTCAACACAACCCTTCTTACCTCTCCATGATTATATTCGAATTTTGTTCGTAAGATAGTGATGAGGTTGTTATTTAATTTTTTGGGGTCCTTTTCTCGTTGGGTTATACCCTTACTTGACATTCATTATTTCTATGTTTCTTGTCTACACGTTATACCCTTACTTGACATTCATTATTTCTATGTTTCTTGTCTACACGTTATACCCTTACTTGACATTCATTATTTCTTCTCTACATTGGTGCCAGACTTGCGTGATCTGTAAACAAAGCCATGGTTCCTGTACAAGTTGTTGCAAGTGTGCTACTTATTTTCATGTGATGTGTGCATCAAAAATGGGATACAGCATGGAAGTAAGTATGATGGCCCTTTTACTTCAATTTGAACTGTGCCTTGATCTGAAGCTGCTACTTTTTCTTCTTAATTTGCTTTTTCCTTTGGAGCGCATTGAAAACATTTATGTCCATATTAAACATATAGATAACTAAGGAAGTTAGCATTTAGTTATATGACGATTACAACTGGTGGTGAAATATGTTGATATTGTTTAAATGTACAGTTGCGTTCTACAGTGAAGAAGGGGACTCAAATAACAAAGACACTAATATATTGTGCAGTTCACAGGTTTGAGCACTGTCTGGTCATCAAATTATGCTAATCTTATTTTCCACGTGTTCTTTTAAAAAACCATTTTTACATGTTTATTTCATTTTAGGGTCCCAAATCCAGATTCAGTAGTGGTTGTGCATACATCTCTTGGGGTATTCTCTCCGAGAACTTCGCTTCAAAATCACAAGGGATGCTTAAGAGGATCAAAGCTTATTTCATCAGATAATATAGAACTCCTTGAACCTTCAACCTCTGAAGGTTATGAGGTTGAGCCACTATCTGCTGCCAGGTGTCGTGTTTACAGAAGGTCTCCCAATAAGGTGCTTATTTAAGACATACTATTGTGGCCATAACTTTATGTCAAGTTATCAACTTCTCTAGGCTTCTACTATGAAATCATACAGAGCCACTTGCGGTTTTTTCTGCTGTATAAAAAACTATGTAATGGATCATTAACTAATTTTTTTAATTTGGTCCCGTTCAATACATTTTCTCCTATATTGCCAGAAGGATGATACACCAATAATTCACTTGCTTGGGGGGCCAAACCTTCATTCTTTAAGTGAAATAACTCAACTGAACAGCAATAAGGTAATCATCTTGTTTTGGTGTTCTGAGTTATAACTGTACCACATCAAATTTTGTCTGTTGGTAAAAAACTCTTTGTTCTAATCTTGTTCTGTAATAGGATGCTGGGGTATTTTCTTCATTTAAGGAACGCCTTCACCATTTACAGGTTAGTTAATCTCTCAATTTGCCCAAGTTAAAACTTCATTTCCATATCTTAAATTTTAATTTTAAGTAAAACCATATCTCATTTTTTTTGCTTTTAACCTTTGATGTTCTGGGGTCTTAGAAAACAGAAAATTGTAGAGTTTGCCTTGGAAAATCGGCTATTCAAGGGTGGGGCCTCTTTGCTCGTAGAGATTTGCAAGAAGGAGAAATGGTAACATTTTGTATTAATTTAAGATGGTCTCTTTGAAGTGTAAAATAAATACTGCTGCAGTTTTTCCTGATAGACTATATGTACATGCTTCTTGTGCCTGTCTGCAGGTCGTTGAGTATCGTGGTGAGCAGGTAAGGCGTAGTGTTGCTGATCTCAGGGAAGCAAAGTACCGTTCAGAAGGCAAGGCTTGTTATGTGAGTCTCCTTAAAGTTATTTGAGATATCTGTCTGTACTATGCTCCAAGCCACTTGCTGTGTGCTAGTTCACATTTTGTTTGGATCGTAGAAAATGAGATTTCATCAAACCATGTGCGCACAAGGTTGAAGAATAATAATTTTGAGTGATTTTTAAAATTTAATGTTTTATATATAGAAATCCTATCAAATATTATGAGACTTGTTAAGATTTGAGAGGATTGTAGAAAGACTGTTTTTTGTTTCAACTCTAAACGGGTCTTCAATTTTATAAGGGTAAACACATAATCAAATTGATTTCATTTTTAATGTGAATGAAACATGAGAATTGATTTCTTTCACTCTATTCTCCCCTTGCCTCAAGATAGTGAAAAATTAGATTTTCTAGTTAGGGAAATTGGGAATTGCGATTGGACCCTCCTAGGTAGGATTGGGCCAGGCCAATAGCGATGTGCTGAGAATTGGGGCTTCCTGAAGATAAAATCATTTGGCATTGGGAAAAGGGGGAACATACTCTGTTAGATTTGCTTACCATTTTATCTATGAGGAAAAGAATGGGAGTCTTCCTGAAGCTTCCTCTGCATCAAGTAATGGATTAATGAAGGATATTTGGAGAGTTGAAGTTCCTAATTGTGTTGGAAATGTTGATGAGGAAAGCCAAGACCACCTTCTCATTAAAATGGTGTGGGTCTCTTCTCATTTGGGTATCCGTGTTCCCCATCATATGAACCAAACTCTCGTCTACTTCAGTGGCCAAGCTGCTCAGATCAGTTAGCAAAGCAAATGTTCAGCATATGCTGTTGGAAAATATGGAAAGCCATTACTGTTTTTAACCCCAACCACGAGGTAATTGGGTCAACAAAGATAAAAATAGATGCAGGCTGTTTTGAAAATGCTTGTCCGGTTAGGGAATGCTTGTTCATAATCTGAAGGACAAGCCAGCTTTGTTGCCACAAAGTTTGAAAGAACAGAACTGTCCCCTGCTCTAGCTGATGCGTTGGGCACAAGGTGATGTCTTCTTTTGGCATAAAACTAGAATCTCAACAGAGTTATTATCAAATCTAATTCCAAATGGATTGTTAATTGCATGTGGGTCCTCACTCCTCAAAATTTGTAGCTATTGATCTGATCGTCCTTGACTGACTGTAAGGAACTCTTGTCTCAGTTGGAAAGTGCATCTGTGGTTAGTGTTAAAAGGTGCAAGAATGTTGCTGCCTGCTCATAAGCTTGTTATCTAGGGATCTAGAACATGGGTGGGAAATGTCCCTTAACTAAACTTAACAAACTGTTTGTAATGATTCCATGTTTTTTTGCAAAGGCTTTTTTTTTGTTATTTGAAATCTATTTGCTGTAAAAAAAAAAAAAAGAATTGATTTATAAATCAATCCAAATCCTAATTTTAGAATTCGTTTCAAAACTGATGTCTGTTTTCCAAATCAAATTAAATCAATTATGGTTACAAACATAATGGTGGGACCTGTTTTATAGAGCATGTAAAAGTAAACCTTATCATATTTCCTTTGAACTCTTGGTTATGTGGTTTAGAGGCCTTTTTTAGAAAAGTTCATGTTTGCTGCTAACATTAGTATTCATTGTACTTTTGATCTTAAAACCAGTTGAAATAAATTATGCAGCTGTTCAAGATTAGCGAGGAAGTGGTAATTGATGCAACAGATAAGGGCAATATTGCACGTCTAATAAATCATTCTGTAAGTTAATTGCAATTAATATTTTCTTGGTTTTACAGTACTTCACTTCCCCAGTGATGCTGAAAAACGAAAGAAAAAAGAATGGCACAAATGTTAGTTTTACATTATGAACATTTTATGTTTCTGAAAAAATATGAATCAATGTGATCGCTACAGTGCATGCCAAACTGCTTTGCAAGGATTATGTGTTTGGGTGATCGGGAGAGCCAGATTGTTCTTATTGCAAAGACCAATATTTCTGCCGGTGAAGAACTAACGTATGGTTTGTTGTGATATATATATTTTTGATGTGTGCATGCAAACAATATTGTATATTGGGATGTTTCATGCAATATACTTTGGGCATCTTTCTTGTTTATGATGATACTTTTTAAGTATGACACATAACTTTTTTTCTTACCATCTCAATGCTTCTGCAGGTATGATTACTTGTTCGATCCAGATGAGCGGGATGAACTCAAGGTTCCCTGCCACTGCAAAGCCCCCAATTGTAGGAAGTTTATGAACTAGGTTGGTTAATGGTTTTGCATTGTTTCTGCCAATGGAGCAATTGCACCAACCAAACCTTAACCGGGAATATTTGTCCATTGAGATTTTAATTTTTTCAAGTTAAATTAATAAATTTGTATACAAGATATGTTGTACTACTGTCACATTGTAAAGATATTTTTAAAAGAATAATATTTTACAAGATTATTTATTTTACTTCAAAACATGGGATTTATGTTGAACAAGCCGTGTGCAATACATTACCTCAAATTAGTATAGTTTGTTAATGTAAATCTTATTAATTGTGCATATTCACAATTGTAAGTTTGGTGATTCAAAAAGACACAAGAATGTCTCTGAAGACATTTTTTGAAGGAGTCTATACAAACCACCACGGTCCAACTAGTTAACATTTGAATGAATTGCAAATGAGAATTTATGTATTTAGTATTCTATATTAGGATGGTTTAGTTAGAATGAAGATGTTTTATTTGCAAATGGTAAATATTTTGTTTTTAACCTGTTGCCTATTATGCTGACATGGCAAAAAAGTACCTGAACCTTCTATATCGCTGTTAGACTTTACCAATATATAATACCTTTTGACATTCATTATTGCTTCTTAATTAACTTGGATGAATGGTTTTCACATTACGGATTCTTCATTTTATAAACTGATTTGTTCATCAAAGTAGCAATGGACATCTTGAAGTTCTTTCACTTCTTCATATTTTTTCTTGTCATATATGCCTCAGAAGACTATTGTCGACATTCTTGGTGCAGTGACAATAACATCCTTATTCGTTTTCCTTTTCAAGTTGAAGTAGAAGGTGATCAATATCCTTATTGTGGCTATCCTGGTTTCAAATTAACTTGTACAAATGATAGCAAAACAGTTTTAACACTCCCTTATACAGGAGTCTTCTATGTTCGCAAAATTAACTATCTCAAACAGCACATACAACTCTACACCCTCCTGATCTGCTCAACTCAGAACATAGGATCACAATTCATGCCTCTTGAATGTCTTAGCAATTCTACACATTTTGTATCAGCTATTCCTTCAATGAACTTCACCAATTCATTGCCTCAGTCTTGCTATGTTAATAGAAAGATTTCAATTCCAGTTGCAAGATCATATGATGAAATTTTCAGAAATTACCTCAGCGAAGATCTTCTACTAACATGGTCTTCACCCGATTGTAGATATTGTGAATTACAAGATGGTATGTGCAAATTTCAGAGCAGAAATAGTGATCGAGTTCGATGTTTCTCCGATCACCAAACGGGTAAAACTGTTGTTGAACTTTTCCGCATGTCAACTCATTTGTTTAGTGATTCATGACATGGTATTATTTCGTCATTCAATCTAAAGTAATTTGTTTTGTCAACTTGCTTGCTTAGTCAAAAACTTATTAATCCATAAACGTTTTATATATTATTTTTAATCCTTAATGGAATTGACATACATGGAAGTTATTTGAAAATTCTAAGTCAATGATTTTATGTGTCGACTTTAGCATGTGTTTGAAAACTTCGATATCCACGGTGGAGGCACTTCAACTTCGCCTGGACAGTTCTATGGCCACAGTAGAAGGATTCTACCGTGCAACATACTAAATGTTGTAATAGTAAACAATAAATTAAAGGCAGAAAATGAAAAACTTGTTGAACATGCATGCAAATTGAAAGCGGAAAGTCACGTCCAGAAGCGGAAGACCGGAGGGGCTCAATATATAAGTAAAAAAAATGAATCGATTGTAAATGATTTTTCATCTAACAAAATATGGATTTACTATTATATCACTAGTAAATTATTAACGTTAATGACTGACATATTTTTATTTTACTTCAATATATAAGATACAAAATACAATGTTCTTCGAAAGAAAACGTTTTAAAATTTTGAGAGTATAAAATTTAGAACTCAATAAAATTAGCATAAAATTTTGATATTGTGTTAATCTGGAAGTGTTCTTTATTCAATGTTCCAAAAAAATACAACCAAAATATCTATCCAAAATCTATAGATTCTACTAGGATTTTTTTTAATTAACTTCAAATTATTTAGTTTGTATCTCTCCCACTATATATGGGTCCCTTTATTAAATTATTAAATTATGTGTGTAGTTCTATAAATTTGACCATTTTTTCGAATCACTGGAATAAGATGTTTCATATCAAATTTTTTTGAGGCCATACATGTGTGTAAATAGTTGTAGAAAAAAAAATCAAAAAATGTAAACCGTTTATAAAGTTTTTATAAGGTTTTAAAGATGTTTTCTGAAAAATTATTATAAGGGATACATTGTTGTCGTATTTAATAGAGTTTTTAATGATCAAATACTTTCATTGAGACAAATAACTAACAATACAAACAAAATATAGATTAAATAATCAATTAAAAAAAAATATAAAAACCAATTCAAAAAATGAGTCAAACTTAACTGACCGCACACAAAATTTTTGCTTGACATATTTATTCATTATTACATAGTACTCGGAAGTAATAACTGTTCCATTTTCATTTTCAGGTGACTCAAAACATGCCTTTGTGATATCTAGAATCATCATATTATCCATTGGGGGAGCAGCTATGATGTGTGCAATTGGGATGGGGTGCTTAACGCACTTCAAGCGCAGAAGAACAATATCAGCTGAACCTACTATTGCTATTACCATTACAAGGATAAGGATGGGTCTGGATGAGTCAACAATTGAGTCTTTCGACAAGATTGTATTGGGGGAGAGTCGAAGACTGCCTGGAGCGGGACACAATAATGGAACAGGATGTTGTTCAATATGCCTCTGAGAGTACAACAGCAAGGACATAATCAGATGCATCCCTGAATGCACACACTGTTTCCATGCTCACTGCATTGATGAATGGTTTCGCATGAACACTACGTGTCCACTTTGCCGCAATTCTCCTTCCCCTTCTCATTCTGTTCTTCATTCAATATCATGAAGTTACACATCAAAACCAAATCTTGGAAATGATTCATTGCTCTCAAATCACACTATCAGAGGCTTGGGGGTATGTATCAGTATCTGGATGGCTTAAAACATTGAGTCTGTGTTTCGATGAATATTTGTAGAATTAATTCTAAATGGTTTTCATTTTGTAAAATAAACTTTATAATATTAAATATTAGTTTAAAGTAATTTGATTATATTGTTTTAAAAAGTCTTGTAACTAATTTAGCAGACAAACTTGTAAAATACTATCAAGACTGCAAAATCTTTTATCACTTCTGCTCAAACAAGAAATTTCAAGAATAAAACATCAAAAATTTCTACAAAATCATGTTGAAGTGCCACTGCCATTAACCGCGCTAACTGGAATCGAATACTAATTTACTATCTAATAAAAGCAAAATTGAAATTGTTCATAATGCAAAATAAGACTTGAATTATACATAGTCCAGCTTCCTTTGACAGTTTGGTAACAGTATTATATTATTGCATCAAATACAGCCAACAGTGAAAACAAAATGAACAGAAAATGCAGTCATTAGTCTGTTCTGCAACCCAAGACACAATTAACTGCCAAACAAAAACGTATGATCAGTTATAAGATACTGTACAGAGAAGGAACTGCTCCACAGATGATAGATGCATATCAAAATACTTTTCATTTCTTTGCTAGCAGTTTCTTTGGAAGTTTATCCAGGGGAGTCGATTTTAAAAGAAAAAGCCTAGCAGCACGCTCCTGCAAAGTACCACCACATTTTAACCCACGCGACAGGAGTTCAGTCTTCAACTTTTCCAAGCCAAGAATCTATGAAAATGGAAAACACATCAGACTTGATAGCCTAATAAATAGTACATGACTAGTGGATCTAGTCAATAAATGAGATGACTTATCTTTTGATCTAATCACACATGTCTAAAACAACAAGTTCACCACATAAATATTATATTAAATAAATTAGACGAACATAAATATCAGTGGATTTCTAAAAGTAATAGTTTGCTGAAGTTTTGCATAAAAACTACATTTGTATCAATTAAGTAAAGCACATAAACATATCAAAGTGTAGAACACCACAGAACCATCGTTATGCTTTGAATTATACCTCAAGTTCAGCAGCTGAATTAAAAGCATCAAAATTCAAAGGCTCCTCCTTCACTGGGACACTAATGCTTGGCAAGCTTTCTTCAATGACCGCTGTTTTATGCTCAAGAGAACCATCAATTTCCATGTCATTGGCCACAATTTCAGAGCTCACAATATTTGAGACTTGAGCAACAGTGCCATCAACTTTGTTATCCTGATCTTGAGTACTAATTCCAGAATCCAACGTCTCTGAACAAGGCACAGCATTAGCCTCCATCATCTCATCATTTACCATGAGTTCAGGTTCAGCAGCCACACTGGCTTGAATAGTAGTATCACAACTCTGGGATCCTCCAGCAGATTCCACTTTGCCTTCTTCTACAACAGGTTCCTTCTCTTCTTCAGATCCACTCTCACACGAGCCTACCCCAGAAGAGTCTCCATCCCGCTTTAAACCAGTGACAGAATCAGAACTATCTTCAGCCTTAGTTAACCCAGACTCATTCTGACTATTTAACAAAACAGATTTATCAGTTTCCCCCTCACCATCATCAACATCTTCATCAGAATCAGAATCATCACTTTCATTCAATGTCCTCTTCCCCATCCTAGAAAATCCAAACCAGCACAACATAAATACAAATACTAATCCATAAAATACAACAATTAACTCAAAACAAACACATTAAAACTTCATATTAAAAATATTTTGTTAACCATTGCCTTCATAATACTATATAATAATTGAGATAGAAAATATCCAACTTGGTCCAAGAAATTACAGGGTTGTATCAACCTAGGCCCTCACATTATCAATATTTCAAAATGATCAAAAATATTAATCACATCATCCCTCGGTCTGTGGATTTGTAATCAAATGCATCTCGACATTATTCATTAAGTTTCAAAATCATCGCAATATTATCAGCTTAATGTCATTCTAGTACCTAAAATATTAACAGACGGACAAATTTGATTAAAATTTTGCATTTTATGAGATCATTTTGGAATATCAATAATAATGCGATGGGTTAGATTGAAACAGACCCACGATTTCAATGACTAATTTGGCTATTTACTCTGATTGACATAAACAAAAACAAAACCAAAACTAAGATGAGATGAGATATCTTACCATATCTTCAACTTCTTGCGATGATGTGGAAGAGAAGCTTCTGATATCGGTGAAGACTTGCGCTTAGAATCTCTGAGAGAATCTTGTACAGACAAAGCAACATCCGCAACACATCGTTCAGATTGTTCCCTATATTTAGCAACATACTTATGAGCCTCACCATCAACATCACCATTCTTACCCTTACCCTTATTCTTCTTCATCTGTTTCTTCAAAAACTCTTCCGCAACTTTCTCGAGCTTTCTCTCTTCTTCACCGGCTCTCCATTCCTCCAACCTCTTCTCGGCGTTAACGTGTCTCAACCTTCGCCCACTCATATCCCTACATGCGTCGAAATTGTTCGTCTTCTTCTGCCCTGCTTTCGTCGCCGCTCCACGAAGCAGCGATCCGAATCCTCCTTTCCCGCCTTTCAGACGGAGAAGCAGCCGTACCGAGGGGAACATGTTCCCATCTTCCGGCGAACAACATATTGCCGATTTATCGTCGTTGAGGTGGCGGCAACCGGTGACGAGACGTTGGTGTCGGGTTGGGATTCCGGTGAGTTGGAAGAGACGATCCTTAATGGAATTGGCGTAAAGGATCGGAGAAGGGAATAATAGGGTTAGAGTTTTACCGTCCAAGTGCTTCACGAACAGGTTGTACATCGTTTGGCTCTTCTCGTGTTCCATTGTCGAATTTTGGGAAATTTTTCGGAAATTAGGGTTTAGAGGGGTATTCGAGTTTTGACAGAACGAAGGAATTAATGGATCGAATCCAAGTCGGTATCGGCTATTTATAATTTTTAATAAGATTAGATATTTTAATTATACCGTTTTTAAGATATCTTTTAATTGTACCGTTTAGTTATTAGAAAATGAAACAAATGTATTTTATAAAATTGTTTTACATGTACAATCAATAAATTAATAATAATTTACCACATTAATTGTTAATGAAATAATTGTTATAGATTTAAAATTTAAAGAGACCGTGATTAAACACTTATGATAGAGTTACGGTGCAAAGTTCTTTTATACGCTCAATACACTATCTTTAAATTTTAGTTATTATGTTTATTATTTTAAAAATATTATACTTCACTTTACATTTTTTTTTGAATATTTTTTGTTTTACATTTATAATGAGAAACACATCTATCTTTAATATGATAATTTGTTAAATTACTATTATTTTTAATTTAGATTATTTTTTAATAAGTATATAATGAATAAAAGTGGTATTTATTTTAAAACAAATGAAGTATTATTTTTCTTTTTCTTAATTAACAAATATCAAATAATTTATAAAAAATACATATCATCACTATTTTTTATTTACACAACAGATTAGTTTTTAATAAATTAATTATCAATAATTTTCTTTTTTATACCTATTCACCGTGTAAAATTTAAAAATGTTGGTACAATTCACAATATAGTTTTGTTTTTACTCAATTCACAATATAGTTAATACTATTAATCATTAAGTTGAGCTTCTTTCTGGTGTCATCATTATCTCTTTCAAGAATTGAAGCTCAGGTTTCAATCACATGTCCCACAATTATAGAGGATACCACACCATACATACACAATTATATATGCTTCTAACTGTAACATGGAAATTATTTGGTCTTGCAGTTCCTTTTATATATTTATTTGGCAGCAAAGCGCCATAAAGTAGTGCTCACTTAAAATTGAAATTATTAGCTTGGCTAAGCAAAAAGCAACAGACAAGTACTAATTGAGTATGATAGACAAAATTAATACTCAAATGCTACCATTTGTTTAAGGACAAAAAAAATGTGCTATAAATAAAACCACTTTATTGAAAATGCACCTAGCCAGGTGTTTTATTGTTCAGACAAAATGAACTATATATGTCCTACTACCAGCAAAATTTACAGAGTTACATATATATATATATATATATATGCATACAAATACAATGGAGTATGGATAATGTTACACATACTCCTATTTGTAGTTTTGTTTCTATCATATCTAAACTTATATTTCTAAGCTAGGCCTAGTGATTCTGAGCAGTGAAATCAGGTTCAGCTGGCTTTGGAGGCAAAAGAGGCAATAGTCTCTGCGGCATTCTGTTGTGTCTGTTATTTTCTCTCAAGTTTCGTAATGCATTTGCAGCAAACCTTGATGCATATATGGTTGCACCAAGGCTTATAGTTGATCCTTCCTCATTTGCCAAAGCATTTTGTAGCTTGTCTTCTGCTTCACGCAATGTCCTATCAATCTTCTTTTTCCAGTATCGACGCCAGGCCGCTTGTATGAAACATGCAGCCCATGTCTTCCATTGGGGTGAATATAACCTGCAAAAGTATATATTGTTGAACAAGTTTAACCAAGAAATTCTTTTTCGTTTTAAAATTAAAATAAGATGGTAAACAACATAACTAAGCCTTTATTATGAGTTATATCTCTTGTCAAAGAGGTAGTGCGGTTAAATTGTTTTCACATAAGATATAAACTGTATTTATAAGCTATTCTACATAGCTTACTGAACCAAGATGAAAACAACCTATATATGAGCATGTCACATGTTATTTTCGTAAGCTCTTCCAAATACATATACATGTGCTTATGTTATAAGATAAACCCAAATTGAATTTGATGAGACTATATAAGCACATTACTCTCAAAAGTCAGAACCTATTTAATGTAGAACTCCACTTATTCATAAAATGTAATGATGAATCATCAAATTAAGACACAAAAGGAGAAAGCACGATATCAAGCCTTACCTAAAAGTGTGTTGGAGTTGTTTGCTGTTTATAAGACGTCTAATTGGGAAGCAACAAACTTCAAGTCATCAGCCATGAGTGCAAATGCTTCAACTTCAGATATAGTTTCAACTGTTCTAGTTGAAGTAGGTAGATTTGAGGATGAGTTGGGATCCAAAGCCCATGTTAGAAGCTCCTCTCCACAAAAATCACCAGGCATTAGAAATAAGGAGTTGAAGAAACCAGTTCTTCCACCATTTGTAGTCATGGTAGCAACTTTTCCACGCATAATGAAAAGCATTTCATCGACCGGATCCTCTTCGCGAACAATGCAACTCTTCTCTGTATATAGAACTGGCTTCAGTCGATCACACATTGCATCTAACAATTGCTCATCCATTTTCTCAAACATTGGCACCTAATGTAACATTAAAGTACATGAAATGCTTATTACACATGACATGTGCAATATCGTACATATAATTGGACAAAAGAAATTAGATGGTGAAATGATATTATGAATGTTACTCACTTTCTTAACTAAAGCTAAGCAAAGGTGACGCTTTATGTCCCTTCTGAGATCTTTAGGGAGGTTATGAATTAATGTCTCCTCTTCAACACCTCTATTTTCTTGCCATTTGTATTGTTCATACCTTCTAATTCTTTGCTTCAAGTTATCAGGTAACATACGGTGCGACATCCACCGTTCTGCATCCCTCCTCTTCACTCTCATCTCTTCCTCCCTAACAGTTGTAGATTCCAGATATTTCTGTAACAATGTTCAACATAATCTATAAATAAGCCCATGTGTTTGTTTTTTTTGTTTGTTAATTTGAGTGTCAAGAAGTTCTCCATAAAAATATATGTGAAAAACATTTCATGTCTAAGATCTAACAATAGGCCTTATCAACACTTACCTGCATGTTTCCAATAAGTAGTGAAAATAAAAATAGTCCAAAGATGGCAATGAAAATTGCAAAGGCTATCTCCGGGACATAAGTACTTGTCTTGAGGTTTTGTCCAAGAGAACTGTAAAATATTACAAAATTTATTACTTTTGGCATGTTATTAGTCTCCACTAAAGGTTATACGATGAAGTCAAAATTAAGAGAAGAACACAAAGTATCATTCACCAACCTTAAACCGCGCAAACCCCACCAAAAACAGTAGAAGAACTTCTGAGGAAAATCAGTTGTTGCATCTATCACAAGGGATTGTTGAGCATCGAAAAATATTCCAAAGTTGAAGGTGTTTGAGTCATTGATTTGATCAGGATCAACCAAAAGACATGTACTATTGAGAAGTAAGAAGACCGTTTCATTTTGGCGTCCACAACCCAAGTATGAATCACGAAAGAGCGATGCATTCTTCATCTCTCGGCGCCAGCACCGCACCTGTGATTCTATTGAAAGCAGATACCAGTTAGCTCCAACCACCTGAAATGTCACAGCCACACACAATAATTTGGTTATCATAACATTTTGTCATAGTAACTAGGACCATTTATAAGATAATTGAATCTGAAGAATGCAATTAAATCAATTTACATGACTTGCTAGCATGTAGAGTAAAAGATTGTAAACAGCCCCAGCCCATGCTGTCTCGGTTAATATGCCTGAAGTTCTAGTTACTTCTTTGAATAGTGGACGAATCCGCAGTAGTCTAGGCACATACTGAATTAATACTGTATACTTCAGCCAATCCTTTGCTGCAAATGGACCTGAATTTTTCAGGTGTGGAATTATTGCCAAAACTATAACCTGAAATGTTAAAACAACAACAAAATCATGTTAAGAATATTATTATGACAAATCAATTAACTTTGCTGCCATAGTACTCAACTTGGATTGTAATGGGACTTATACAAGCTAAGCATTCCCTACTTATACTTAAGAATGAGTTGAAGTGAGAGATACCTGTGGAATTGGAAGAATTGATAGAATGTCAATGATGAAATGAGAACTCAAATATCTTTTCATTATCGCGACAGGATCATCAATGAGCTCACCCCTTCCGAAAACACGAGAAGAAGGTGCAATAAATCCGGTTCTAAACTGAAAGATGATGCGAAGAATGTAGAAAAGATCGAAGAAGGTGCGAAGAACACTAGCAGTAGTCTGCAATGTTCCATCCAAATCAAGACATTTTTCTCTACCAACAATCACTGGAATGTAAAAGAAAAGAGGGTCCATTGAAATTGCCATAACACATGTGAGTACAAAGATTTTGTTCCATTTCTGAAGCATTGGCCCTTGTGGATCAAGAATTTTTCGCTTAGAATAAGCCGATTTCTTTGTTTGTCCTTCACTTACAGGATGGACTATTGAAGAAGGTCTTCTGAATTTCTTCATTTTCTCTGATCCACTCTCAAATCTTCTTCCCATACTCTTCAAAACATCACTTACACTTGGTCTCCTTTTTCTTTTGTTTACAAAATCTTCCTTCTCTATACTAAAAGATGACTCTGATCTCCAATCATCAAACCTGGAATCAGAGACATGCCAAATCTTATTGTCAATTTGAAATTGGTAACTACCTAACTTAGGAAAACAAAAACAAGCATACTATATTATCTTAGTATGTGTTGTCAAAGACTCAAAGTATTAATACCACATCAACTATTGTTTCACTATTGTTATTTGGATTACTAAAGCAAAATTTTGTAGCAACCTGTCAAAATTACTTTATTATAAAATGCAGGTTTTAAAACAGTTTAGTTTCATATTTTTTTGGTGAAAAGTTAAGTTTCATTTTTAAGATGAAGTTTTTATTTGTGAAGGAAATAAACAAAATGACTATAGTGAGGAAACATGAATAAATTAGGGAAATTAGAGTCCTAAAGTTAGAAACAGAAGATATTGGTCTAAAAAGATTATTATTGAGTAACCTCACCTCACAAATTTTTGTCCCCTTGGGTTCATGATGAAACTACTTGTGCGTCCAGTGAGAACAAGTACTTAACCTCAATACAACACAAGACTATACCTGCAAAATCCAGCATCAAATTAGAAACTTGATTTTTGTCCAAAAGTTAAATTAGTACAAATGAATTAATGTAACTAGAAAACAAAGGTCAATAATTTAATTTAAGTTAATTAAAAAAATACAGCCATCAAAAAGTTGGATATTTAAATTCAAGTCAAATCTCCAAAAGTCAATTACACACTATGAAACACAGATACACTTTTTTCTTAACAGAGAAACAAGAAAAGGGGAATTGAACTATACGAACAAAGAGGAGCTACCAATTGAATTAATCAATGATATTGAATCACCTGATAAAGGATAAACAAGTATAGTTACTTTAACTTATAACAAGAAAATAAACTTGTAAAGAACAATTAACAAGTAATTGATAATACTACTAAGTTAGTTAAAGAAAAACCTGTGTGTAATTTCATGAAAGAAACAAAATTGTTAAGGAAACACCAACCTTAATTATACATGGAGAAATAGTTAATTGTTTGTTTCGGAGGAGATAGCTAGGAATATGATATTGGTTAATTTGCAGCGTTGAGAGTTAAGAATTAAGAGATATAAGTGATGTCTTGATGGCCATTTTGTTGTTGACAATGACAAATAAATAGAAAGAGGAAGGAAATTGTGGGAGGGACGACAACAACTGACTTAGTCCTCCCTCTTAGAATAGTCAGTCAAGTCTACTCATGCATGCATAATTACTTTTTCTTATAATATTTAGGACGTTTTCAATTAAAATATCCTCAATATAATTTTTTTTGACTTTCATATTTAATGTACTCTTTTTTTCTTCATAGTAGTTTTAGATCATTGATTTTTAATGAGATAATAGTTTGTATCCACTATAATTATTTTCTTTGATTGTTATATAGTTTTTCTGAGTTCTTTGTATTTCATTTTTGTTTTTAATAATATTTTAAAATACATTTGCCTTCTAATTCATTTTTGAATTCTTGTTTCATCATCTGATGTTCTATATCAATTATTCTAATTCTACACTTCAACTCATTTTTAAGTATATTTTCCAATAACAATTACCATTACTCATTTTGATCCTCTAAAGCGTTGCAACACTTTCTGTCAGCCAAATGTTAATCGAATAAATAATTTCAAGAGCGTAGACATTGTTATTAGGATGAGTCATAGTTTGTTAGAGTAGAGTGAACATGATAATTTTTGTTATGTTTAACTTGTATAATTCAGGAATTGGTGAATGCAATAAACAAGAAAAAATAATATATAAAATTTGTAATAAAAAAAAAATGTCTTCTCATTTCTCAGTAGTATATGTCTTTTGGTTGACCCTGATCAAATCAATAACACGAACACCTTCAATTTTGGAATATTGTTACCGTTTTTGGCGGGGTTTGCGCAGTATAAAGTTGGTGAATGATATTTTGTTTTTTTGTCTTAATATGCTAATGCAGCATGCTCATTTTATGAACTTTTTTATTTTAAAGTTTATATCCTTATCTTAATTTTGCCTTGATCAGATAACCTTTAGTGGAGGTAACAACTAACATGTGGGAAAAAAAAAGATGACACTAATAACATGCCAAAAGTAATAAATTTTGTAATATTTTACATTTCTCTTGGAGATAAAATATTGTCATTAGAAGTTGATGGTAACGTATTTAATGTAATTTTTTTGTAATTGTGTATAATATAGATGTCAAAAAAAGTTGTTTTAAATTAAAAATTGTATGGTAAGGCTGCCATGTGTTAGAGAGATAAAGTGTTGTCATTAAATCATATTAGTTTGATCATTTTAATTCATGAAATTATTACATGAACCACTAACCTCTCATAGTAATTAAGTATGACATGAAAAAATTGTTTTGTCTTTAATATTAATTACGGTTAATTTAGATGATAGAACCTTCTTATTTTGTTTTGTTCACATGGTGGTTAATTGTGATAGTATTCACTATAATTAAAATGGATATGATATAGACCACTAACCTCTCATAGTAAGTATGACATGAATCAACACATTAAAATAGAAGGGAAGCATCTCACACATCTCACCACTCATTCTACTAAAAATCAAAGGTGAGGATTGTTCCAAGTAAGAATTGACTCCACTATATATAGAGCAAGAGGGGTGTAAATTTGTGTAAGTAAAGCAATCTCCTCAATTTTAATTTCTTGTAAGAACCATGAATAGCGAAGCATATCTCAATGCTGCCCGTGCTGCCGGTGACTTACACGGCTATTCAACTTATGTTGTTAGTAACTACGAGGAGTTGATACAAGCTAGAACTCATTTATCTCTTCAACCTCCTGGAACCGTGCAACGTCTCTATGTTAATCACAGCAACCCTCGTACTCGGAGGAACTTAAGACAACATGCCATGGATATGGCATTTGTTAGAGGGTATTACTGCATTCTCCTGACCTAAGACAACATGCCATGGATATGGCATTAGTGTGTGGATGTAAATACTTGTGTGCATGTAAATACTTATAACTTGATCCTTAATTTATTTAAGTGTGTGCATGTAAATACTTATAACTTAAATAAATAATATTTTAAGTTGTGAATTAATTTTACATCTTATTTCTCGCTTAAACAAATGTCATTTCCTCTTTTTTTTATACTGGGACTACAAAACTATATCTTCTACTTATATAATTAAAGAGTTGAATTTCTGAACTTAAGTTGGTAATTTTAGAAAGTATATTCATAAAATCAATATACTTCATCATTTTTGTCACATTGATGCTCACTATGCCTTATTTTATTTTGAAAATGATCAAAGTAATAGAGACTAAATAATTATATATAGAGAAATTGTATTAATCTCTTTATGATACGTTTAGATGACACTCACTCATCCACTTTATTTGTTGAAAATCTCTCTTTTTAGAATTTCTCTACTGAAAGAAATTTCAAAAGCATCATATTAAAAAGCCTATTTTATTTTAAGAAGAAAAAAGCATCATATTAAATTATTTACAAGTTCTTAATATTAAAAGCATCATATTAAAAAGCCTATTTAAAAAGCCTCATATTAAAAAAGCATCATATTAAAAAGCCTATTTTATTTTAAGAAGAAAAAAAGTGATAGGAAAAAATAGACAGTAGATATTTAGTTTGAATTAAATTATTTACAAGTTCTTAATAATATCATAGAGATGGTAGTTTTTTTCTTCTAAATACCAAATTCTTGAGGTTTAATTTGTCAGCCCCAGCCCATGTGGTATGAAAGATCCCTATCTGAACCAAACACTTATATTAGCTACTAGTTTTCTACACATGTATTTCCCATTTTCCAACCTTAGTTCCGTTATATGGTTAATAACTCGCGAATCAAATATTCTAACACGGACATTGGACACACTAACGCCAATGATATTTTGAAAAACTAATTAATTAAATATAATTAAGGTGTCGGTTGGTGTCGAACACCGACACATGTCAAGACACTAAAATATGTTTTTGATAAAAAATGTTGGTGCTACATATTACTATCATTACAACACATATAAATAAAAAAATAAGGAAATAGTATGATATCTTGGACCATGCATCTTTAGTAGTATTAGTCCTAAATAACAAGACACAAATTAATAAGGTTTGATACAAACCGTGATTTTATTATTCATTAAAATCATTTATTAAATAGACCATAGTTTCACCGTACAAAAGATAAGTCAAAATGTCCCAGCATATGGTAAAATAGCTCATCATCAAGTTTTCAAAATGCAACAAATTTCAATATGATGAAAAGAATATGGTTGATCATACTGATCCACAAGAGTCTCTATAGCCACAAAGCAATATGATTCCATTATATTGTAGGCACTAGCAATTGCATACATACCTATAATTTGAGGCCCACCTATATGTGATTTGTTGATACACTACACAAGCTTACATTTAAGAAGAAGGTTTATCATCTTCTGTGTTCTTCGGTCTCAATTTATAAGTCTATATCTCTTCTACACATTCTTGCTAACTAACCTAGAAATAGATGGTGCATTTTCACTTTGGAAGGATGAACCTCATGGCATATGAGTAAAATATATTGCCACAAAAATATAAGTTGGTTTGCTCTGTGAAAATATTGAACTAAATTTTATTTCCTTCCAAAGTATAAAGACTCATGCGTGAATTCGAAAAGGGTAAAAATGTCAACAAAAAAATTGACTTTGAGAGCTAGGAAAGACGAAACTCTCCGAACAATTCGATAGTGGGTTAAACAATTTGCATATACAGCTACATACCAAAATACGTACTTAATTTTTATGTTAAATACAATATAAGCAGTGCACAAAACTATGGTAGTCAAATGCATATTAATATATTATTGGTATGATCATAAGTACTAGTAAAGTTATGAGCATTCTATCAATTATTATAAGAAGAAGAAAAACATGTAAAAAAAGAATTGATCTCACATGAGCACAAGTTTTTCTCGTCCAACAACTTCTTCGCCTTGAAACTTTTCAATAATCCTGTCACGCCCTCTTTGAAACCAAACAGGATTCGAATTCCAATCGCATTCCTCATGTTCTCTCCAATAGGGACTCAAAACTATTCGCTCAAGTTTGTGGGCACTTTTCAGAACATTCATAACAAACTCAATTTCAAACCAATTGCCAACACATCCTCCCAATTCAATAACCTTTACCTTCTCATGAGAGAATGTTTCAACATCCCTAATTTCTTTATGATCTTCAAAGAACTCTTGATATGCAAACTGACAAAATTAAAATCACAAAAGAGTAGTATTAAAAGCTGGCAAACAGGTACCAATAAATACAAATCAAAATATCTAAGAATATTATTTAAACCAATAGCAAAAGTCTGTATAATTATTATAAAAATAAAATACTTCAAGAGTAGCAACTACTTAGAGGAATCAAATAAGCTCAAATTGATTCTGAATATAAGGATGTTTAAATGTGTGGTTTTAACTATGGAAAATGCTAAATGGTAAGAAAGTGGAGGTATAGTAAAAATAGGAATTTTTTTAAATTTGTTTCTTATTCATCCTTACTCCCATCTTCTCCGTTGAATATGAATAGGACTCTTTAACCAACCTTTAATAAATTGACATCTTCTCCATTTATTTATGAAGACATAGATATAAATAAAAATAAAAAGTAAAACATGTTTATTAACCATGTTAACTCACCATGACCGAAAGTTTATGCAAAAGAGGAGAAGCTTGGAGGATGTTTAAAATCCACAACGGATCATACTCCTCATCATTTAAGATGTACGAGGGCAAAGAAACGACAAGGTTCAACTCCTTAAGATGTTTGAGTGGTTGAGTTGTTTGTAGGGAAGTCGTGACCTGAACAACCATGTGTAAGATTCAAAATATAATTCAAAAGACAGAACTATATATATATTAAAAAAAATAAAAAAATAAAAAACACTCTATGACTAACCATCGATAATGTGGCCACATGCATAATCTCAAGTTGAGTGAAAGTTGCACAGAGAGCCACAAATGCATTAAGATCTCCTTTCAATGAAATGGAGAATTCAATGCTATTCAGCATAGGGGTATTAATTTTCATGGTATCCAAATCATGTCCATCATACTCCAGTGAAGTGAGTTTAGGGCAATCCAGTAAAATCAATTTTACATCATCTTGTTTCTTGAAATCTTCAATACCTACAATCGTGTGGGATACAACATAGCACCCTATAACCTTGAGATGATGTAAGGATGAACTTACTATCTTAAGCTTTACTGACTTGACCACACAAAAACATAAGTAAAACTCTTCAAGCAGTAAACAATTAGATAATAGACTTTCAATGAACATTGTATCAACTTTTGCACTTTGAAGTGAAAGATATCTCAAATATTTGAATGGAAGAATAAAGTCAGAGTTGGTTGGATGGAAGACAACACAATGTTGAAGAGATAGATGCTTTAGGGTTGAAGCATTAGTATCTGCAAATAAACCAAAGTCAAATTTATAAAGTTTGGATCGAGTAGTGTCATGTGCATAAGGCGTTCCTAGCAAGAGTAGATCGATTCTTTCAACTCCCCTTGCAATTGCAAAACTTAACCATTGATTAATAGTGTTGCTTTGTTCACGTTTTAAAAAGAAAATCACCAAGAAAGAATCGATCTTTGTGCCCTGAAAGTTATTGACAAATTGATCTACTCGATTTATAAATTCATCCCTGCTCATATCGAAATCAATGAGACAAGATGGATTTTCGGTTCCAAGCACATTGAGGAAATCAAAGTAGAGATCTCTCCTTAAACACCAAAGCTTGCACCACCTTCTAGAGAGTATACTTGTCTTCAACAAATCTTTCATTGATAACATTGTCAAGATGTAAGACAAGATGCAGTCAGGCAATTTACTAATGTAATCCATTTTGGATTTGAAATTAGTGGCAATGCACCTGAAATAAATATATACACAAAATTTAATAATGCCATGAAAGGATGAAAAGTGAAGAAAAAATTTTTAATTTACTATTATTAATACAAACTCCCTGTCCCCTGAGCAGTTTCTGTTGATGAATTTGGGTTGGGTCTAGAGCACAGACTTCGCTAAACCTAAGTATAGTTTTAGAAATTATTGGAAAAGGCTAATGTGAACTAACTCAAACTCACCCAAGATTACAAGTAAACGCCGCTCCTCTGTTCTGCTTCTAACAATCCAATAATTATATTATATTTATATTTATATCTCGCGTGTTTACTCTATTTATACACAAAATCAAAACATAAAGTCAAAGAGTCCATCTCCATTCAAATTATAATCAATTTGATTCCCAATATTTATTGCTTTATTTTATTTACTACCAACTTTGATTCTCATATTATTTTGCACTAGCGTGAGATGTAAATTTTAATGATGTAATGTTTAAATTTTTTGGTAAATAAGATATGTATGATTTGCACTCCCACAATTTTTTTTTAAATCCAAATATTTTAATATTGATTTTTAGGTATGACAACATAAATAGAAAACAAATCATAATTAATAGAATTACCAATATAAAATTCGTTCTAGTTATATATAATATAGATAGATGTGTCTATTTATTATTTGAAATAAATGCTTGTTAATTATAATAAGTATTAATGATTATTAATTTTAATTATTATTGTTTCTATTTTTAGTTGGAAATTCCATTTAGGAGAGATAAGGTATTGCCATTAATTGTTTTGGGATTCACATAAAATGGATTTTTAATGCAAAAATAAATAAATTTGGGGGAAAAATTATTAATATGGATTTTTTATAATTGTATATATTTGTATCTTATTATTATTATTATTATTATTATTATTATTATTATTATTATTATTATTATTTTACTGAATCTATTATTGTATCTCTTATTCATAAATTTGATGAGATTGAGCATACAATTATTATTGTTGGGCCGATTTATATTTTAAAACACAATCAAATATTTGTTTCTTTTAGTTTTTATTTATTTATAATAGTGATCAAAAGATATCTATATTATATACGATTAGAAAGAAATTTACATTGCATTACGCGACGCCATTGAGGGAAAGGAAAAAAACTTGTGGCCACCAAATGCGTGTTCAGGTACTGCTTTTTTGTGTATGACTATGAGTGTGGGTTTAGTGTTGATTTCAAATATTTCTGCCATGGTGTTTTTGTTTGTTCTCAAATACCCATCATACAAATAGAAGAGTGATGCTTAATTTCGTTCTAGTTGTATTTAATTAATAGCACCCGATACTGTGCTTCTTGATTTTCTATTACACGCGTACTAAGTTAGTTTTCATTATTGTACAACTTTATGCTCATCATTCTTGAAAAATCAGTAGAAACTTTTTACTCTATTGGAACTATTGACATTTTATATTATACTATACAATGTTAGTCAAATATGGAGTGATCATGATTGATATACTATAGACACTTAGCATTCTAGATGTTTAGGAATATACATAAAATAAATATGATTTACTTTGCTATAGTTAATTTCATGATTTAATTTCAGCTATTTGTTATGTAGGAACCTAAAAAGGGAGGCCTTAATTTTAGACCCCTGTTGTTATCTCCTTTGTTATCAAGCTGCATCTTTCCATGTTCTGTTCATGGCTCCATGAGTGTGGAGATGAAGAGGTCAGCGTTGGCCACAGTTCGTCAATCCTTTGCTTTCTTACTCTGCGAACAAGAGTCTTCGAATGTTGTATTAGGATTCCATTGACAGCTTTAAGGTAGTTGCTGGAGTCATGGTCTCTTAGAATTGTGCCTTCTGAGCCATATGCTGTTGGATCACTTAGTGTTTCAATAGGGTGTGGTTGATTGAGAAAAGTGCTTAGAACTCTTGAAGAGTATCCATGTTTAGTACTATCAAGCGCATAGAAGGCATTTTCTGAAGGGAGTAAAGGATGTGGAGGTGATGTCTTCTCGTCCGGTTGGAGAATGAATATTTTTCCCATTGGTGAATACAATAGCTTCTGAAAATATATACAAAGAAATTAATGTGAATATGAAATAAATGATGTATATTTATATGAATATGAATATAATGATAGAACAATGATGCTTACATTTTTTGTCAGGCAAGGATGTGAACGAAATGTGCGGTTTAAGCGCTTAAGGAGAATAGCAACATGGTCAGGATAATTACAGGAGAAGGCTCTCGGAACAATATCTCTATGCATCATCACACAGTGGATGTGGCTCTCATCTAGGCCTAGTTCATCGATTAGTTTTTGGCCTCCGCAGAATACAAATGGTGAGCCAAAAGTCACTACTGGTCGAAGAGTTGAAGGACTGACCACTTTCCTAGTCAATAGCATCAAATGAACCAAAAGAGAAAGACTTCCCCCGAGGGAATGTCCGGTGAATTGAAGCTTCGCACGATCCCCGTGTCTTTTCAAATGGTCCAAAATTTCCGGCATGAATTGCTCATATATTCCTTTTGCAGCTTCATATATTCCTCTGTGAACAAGTACTTCTGTGTTCTGTAAGAGAACAGATTATGAGTGCTTTGGTGTTTTTTCTTATCAACTTTCTTGTTGCAGCATAACAATGAATAAGAGATTACCTCAAATTTTGTAGGCTCAAAGAAGAGGTTTGCTTGCCAAGATGCTAGAGAGTCTGAACCCTATATCATGAAATAAAAATATTAATTTGTCAAATTTCACCAATATTATATAGCCTGATGGTACAACTAAGTACCAAATACTCTCTCAGAAATTCAAACAGTTGTATATGTATTTTGAGACCAAATATATATACATACAACTTGGAGTAGTAGTTAAGGTATTACCTGAATTACAAAGCATCGAGTGTAATTGCTGAAATCATCACAAACAAACCATTCACAAGGTGAAGAATGAAGTGACTGCAGGTTCTTTGCTGCTTCCTGCTTTTCCCTCTCTCCAGCTGCAACCACAGAAGTCACTGTTGATGCCGCCATATAAGCTGCAACCTCTGATTTATAAGCTCGTGGTGAAGTGCCTTCTGTCTCCTGTTGTGTAGAGTCCTCTCTTCCTTCATTGGAATCTTCATTATCACTTTGCTGTGACTTAGCAGCAAGGGATAAGAGGTTCTTTGTTTGCAATTGGACATAGGAGGCAGCAGAGGCAGCAATGTCATAAGCAAGTCGGATTTGAGGCTTCTGTTCATTATCTTTTCCTTTCTCTAAGCTGTCTTGATCAGAGGCTGCTGAGTCATCCTCCATAGGAATGCGCGGTAAATCCTGATTAAGTTTTGCTTTTAACTTGGCCACTGCAGCTTTCTTTTCTAAAGAAGATGTTATAAATTGAAGGCTGTAGTATCTCCTCAACTCTTGAGCCTGCAAATTTTTTGTGAAGAAATATATGTTTATGTTTCTCTTTTGACTCATTCATGAAAAAAAGGAAAACAAGAAAACACAAGGAAACTGCATATGCAAATCTTGAGAATTTGATAAGTTGTTATACCATTGGTGCTTACCTTGATTTGGGGTATTTCATAAGCCATGTTGCACAGGAAAGCTAGCTGAGAGTATAGTTTGGTATCAGACCATGGCACTTGAACAAGAAATTTTGAGAATGAGTCGCGATCATATGTCACTTCTTCTTCTTCATCATCATAATCCACCATACAAACACTGTCATCATCATAATCACATTCACCAGATGTATTATCATCATCACATATCACATCCATATCGATGCTTTCTTTCGGTATCCTGTTTCTCCAATGCTTCTTAATTTCCACAAGTCTCTCTATCCAGTTAGCTCTATTTACTCTTTCTTCTTTACTGCTTTCCTCAAAATTTATATCCTTCTCACTTTTATGTATGTCCTTGCTGGTTTGTTGGTCAAATAAGAATGAGCGTAATGAATTTGGGAGAATGGAACCTGAAAACTGAAATGGAGAAGTTCCCATTGACTGGTTGTGTTTAAGTTTTGGTTGCACTGATGTGGCTTTTATACGGTTGAAGGAGCAACACAGGTGGTTATCAGAATAAGACCTCTGCATTAGCGAACGCGTGCATATGTCGTTGATGGAGTGCGAACGGCGAAGACCATTATGCTCTTTTGCTGTATCCATGGTTGCTGGAGAGGTAGGCATGGCAACTGCTGTGCAGGCCATAGCTTGTAATTTATCTTTATGCAACTCAGCAAGAATATCTTCCACTATATTGAATTTTTGTAAACTAGATCGTAGACCCGTGCGATGCACTCTGAAATACAACCCGTTTACAAATTATATATCAGACCTCAAAGCTTGATAATGTTGAGTTTTGGTTTCTTTTTTCTAGTGTTGTCTTGAAACAAGTGTAAGATGTGAACATGGATTTTATAAGAAAACTTACAAGAACTATGATAAATTTCTTGTTATCAACGATAGCTTTCTTAAAGATGTTAAAAAACATGTCATAGTTAAACTAATTTACCTACCAATGAACGCAACTCCTATATATTATGGACAAAAACATCGTTGTGTTGTGTGTACAGCCAAAGCCAAGGACATAGTTAGATTCGAGACCAATATTACTTCAGATATTAACTTGGATCAGATGGACATTAATTCATTAGGGGAAAAACATGCAAAGTTCGTTGAATTCTATAATTCTTAATAAGAGGGAAATTTTCTATGTCCCGAGTGTTACTTTGGTAGGAGAAGAAACATGTCACATTCTTTGTTCCTTCCTTAGTTTTACTCCCTTTTGATTAACTATAACTAAAATATTTCTCGGAACGAAATATATGTGTAAATTAATAACTTCAGTCTTATTTAATTTTTTTTTATATTTTTATTGATGAATTTATTAGTTATTGAGAGTAATTTAGACAATAGGTTTTATTTTTTATTAAATTAAATGTGATCAATAATTTTTTTAGTATGTATAATTTAGTTATTTTTCTTATGAAAAAATGGTAGAAACTCAGCATAAGTACTTTGAGCATGCAGAGATGACACATATCGATTTTGTATCGAGAGAAAAATAAATAAAGAGTAGTCAAATTACTAGAGATGAAAAAAAAAAGCTATATTATATGATAAAATGATATAATGTTTTTTTTATCTACATAGTAGATATATTTAATAGAATAAAGCTTGATTGTTGGTTGTTGCAATTATTTTTGTTTATAATTCATGCAGGAGAGATATTTATTTTTTTAGGAATTGTCGCATATTATTTAAGATATCTAACTTTAAACCGACTTGTTAGGAAGGAAAATTGATACGACATGCTCCAATTTCAAAAACACTATTAAATGAATACCAAATTACAACCTCGAAAACGTACTAGTACCCACCAAACAAAACAAAAATAGCATAAACTAAAATTGACCTCGGAATTTCCATCATAATATTCCAATTACATATTCCTTTCATAATTCATAATTTGCAAATTAAAAACTTATACGGTAAAAAAAAAAAAAGTTAAAAACTTTAAGGTATATATATTTTTGGGAGGACAATTAGTGGTGGTTTATACACTTGTAATTTAAAATAGTCGTAGTTTCTGGTATTGTTTATGTGTTTTTTAATATAACTAGGGAATTGTTTATGTTGAATTAGTGAAAAATAGTGAAACCGATTTACACGGTGAAACTCTTTATATCAACTTTTTGTTTATATTTCATTACAAAATAGATTTGAAAGCTTTAATTAAGCAAACGGACTCAAATTGTTTGACAATTGTTGCATCATGCATGGCCAACAAAATATGCAACAGATCATAATGAGAGGTACTGTATTGTATATAAACAAAAATAATAATTAAAGAATAATATGGTAATGAATGAATGTATATGATATATACATACCCTGATGGATGAGAGTGAGAGGCAGGGAAGCAATGAATGAATAAATATACAGAAACAAAAGCAGTATATATCCCCCAAAAGAACAGAACAGAAGATGCAGAGAGGAAACAACAATTAATGATCAAGCTCATACAATGGTGTCTGTATACCAGCAATCTGGACAAGAGATGTAATCAACCAATTATGTGTGCCTCTCTCTCTCTCTCAACAATTGGTTCCCTGAGATTCAGATGCAAGGGACGAATAAAATAATGTAATGCAATGCAAGTGACCACACCCAGGGAAACCTCTCTTCTCTGATTCCTGTGTTGTGTGTATTATTAATAGAGATTTACAAATAGAGATAAAAAACATAAGTGTTAATTAAATGAATTACAAACTCCAAGGAAACGACTCTGAAATAATGAGAATCTGCTCATGTGCGTTGGCCTAACTTTAAACACGAGGCCAAATTTCATAGACCAAAATATCCTCGTCCACCTTTTTAAGATTTTGTTAAGAAATACTAGTAGTGATTACGATCAACAAATTGTTTTCATAATTTCATGTTTTATGCCTTGGTAAGTGTAAATATTTAATGAATTACCACATGTTTTACACATAATTTGACATACTCATCCGGAATGAAGTTTAATTTAAAAAATAGTTAAAAAAGTTAATACATTTAATATTAAATTAAGGAGTATTTATTATAGTAACATATCATTGAAATTTTGATGCATGTGTAAAATATATTTGAATTGGTGATGTATACAAATTACTTTCTCCATCCAATAATGCCTATCTATTTACAAAAATAAAATTTTCATAAATGACTATCGCTTTTAATTTTTAATTTTTAAAGTGATATTAATCACTTTTTTCTAATTATACATTACAATAACTCATTTTTATCTACTTATATTTATTATTTAAAACCAAAGAAAGAATATTGTAAGATATATTTATTATTTAAATCCAAAGAAAGAATATTGTAAGATGGTAATTGCTCAAAAGAACTATGGTCAAGCACAAAAAAAAAAAGGAGATTCCAATTTCACGATCCTTTCATAAATCCAATTTTCATGTGGGTCAAACAACATAAATGCCTCCTTTGTAAGTAGAAATTAGGTAAGGGCATTCTGGTCATACCAGGGAAAGCGGGGCCCGCATTTTCTGTTGATCACCAGCGTGTCGTATGAGCAGAATAGGTAAGACCGTTCCATAAATATATTCTGAAAAAAATGCAAAAAGTAAAAAGAAAAACGAAAAACGAAAAGGGAAAAGAACCAAAAGGAGAATTGAGAAGAGAACATAATAATTACAAAAGTTGGCATTGTTCGTTGGAAGGCCAAATGTGCGGTTGCATGAAGCAGATGATGCAATTTGGCGCCACATTCTCTATGCCAGTGGCGGCTGCCGTCACAATCTCTTTCGCCCAAATTATCGGCGCGTGTCGTTCAGGTGATGCCATTTTCTCCTTATGTCGGGATTCATACACGTTGAATCAATAGTCTTTGCTTTGGAGTGATACGTGCGGTGATTGTGACCTTACTAGGAGTTCCTTTTAACATTTTATTGGGCTTTTTGTTTCTCCTTTCCATCTTCCCGTGTTTCTTCTATTGGGCTTTTAATGGGCTTTGGTTGGCCATTTTTAAACAACTTATGTTTTTTATGAGTGCATCAATTTCACAACTTGCTTCCAAAAATGTAGAGCAAAATAAAATAAAGCGTTTCTTTTATCACTTTTAGGCATTGCAACTAGGGGTGGAAGGATATTACGTCGATCTAAGTTTTAGAAGGTCTGAGACTCAACTATATTAAAAATATTAGGTTTGAGTTTGAGTTATTATATATCAAAAGGTGATTGTTAAGATTTAATATGACGAGGATTAAAAGTATGTTAAAAACAACTTTCACTGTTATTTTATGAAAGTTTATACAAGATACCATATAATTTTTTTAAAATAGAAGAATAAGCTAACATGTTAATGAATTAAAATTTCATTTTGATATCTAACGTAACTTTAGAGTATCTATCATTACATTACATTGTATTTCAATTATATTTGATAATGATAGTTTTAAATAGGTCAATCTTTGATGTAGATCATTGTGTTAAAATTTGAAAATAAATGGTTTAACACACACAAAAACTTTATATTATAATAATAATAATAATAATAATAATAATAATAATATTTAATTAAATATGTCATTTTGATACACTTAAAATGTTTTTTTAATGGCATGTAGTTTAATCTTTTTTTGCTAAAGAAACTCTTTAAAAAATCTTAGTCTGATTTATAAAAAAAAAATTGGTATGACATGAGTCTATCATAAACTAAACTATAAACTCATGTTGGTTTTCAAGAAGAAAAAAGGACATTGCAACTTGAATCATAAAAATGCCACATTAGGAATCGAAAACAATAGGACAAAACTTATATTTAAAAAAAAAAAAAAAAAGGAGAAAACTTAGTGTAGTTTTTTGTATTTTGTTTTTTAAATAAAAAAATTTAATTTAATTCTAAACGTGAATTGTTTTCAAATCATAATTTAAATTTAACTGAAATTTTTAAACTACCTGCCTTGTTGTAATTTGCCTGCCTTGGATCTCAAAGAATGAGGGTATCCAAGCATATTGTTAACATGAGACTCTAATACATCATCATTAACCAAACTTTGCATTATACTTCACCCAAATTTGATAATGTGTTAAATATATTTGGATCTCACTTCTAAATGATAGTTCAAAGGACCAAGATTTCATAACTTATTATACAATATAGAAATATTGAATTGAAGTCTTATGTTGCGAATCTTTTCAGACCGATAGATGTATATATGTCACAGGGTCGGTCCAATTATAGAGGTTTATAACAAATTTTAATATGAAACTGTTTAAAATCTATGATAATATATTAGTAAAATTATAAAGATTTATATTTTTTGTTTTACATTTATAATGAGAAACACATCTATCTTTAATATGATAATTTTGTAAAAATTATAAAGATAATTTGTTAAATTACTATTATTTTTAATTTAGATTATTTTTAATAAGTATATAATGAATAAAAGTGGTATTTATTTTAAAACAAATGAAGTATTATTTTTCTTTTTCTTAATTATCAAATATCAAATAATTTATAAAAAATACATATCATCACTATTTTTTATTTACACAACAGATTAGTTTTTAATAAATTAATTATCAATAATTTTCTTTTTTATACCTATTCACCGAGTAAAATTTAAAAATGTTGGTACAATTCACAATATAGTTTTGTTTTTACTCAATTCACAATATAGTTAATACTATTAATCATTAAGTTGAGCTTCTTTCTGGTGTCATCATTATCTCTTTCAAGAATTGAAGCTCAGGTTTCAATCACATGTCCCACAATTATAGAGGATACCACACCATACATACACAATTATATATGCTTCTAACTGTAACATGGAAATTATTTGGTCTTGCAGTTCCTTTTATATATTTATTTGGCAGCAAAGCGCCATAAAGTAGTGCTCACTTAAAATTGAAATTATTAGCTTGGCTAAGCAAAAAGCAACAGACAAGTACTAATTGAGTATGATAGACAAAATTAATACTCAAATGCTACCATTTGTTTAAGGACAAAAAAAATGTGCTATAAATAAAACCACTTTATTGAAAATGCACCTAGCCAGGTGTTTTATTGTTCAGACAAAATGAACTATATATGTCCTACTACCAGCAAAATTTACAGAGTTACATATATATATATATATATATATGCATACAAATACAATGGAGTATGGATAATGTTACACATACTCCTATTTGTAGTTTTGTTTCTATCATATCTAAACTTATATTTCTAAGCTAGGCCTAGTGATTCTGAGCAGTGAAATCAGGTTCAGCTGGCTTTGGAGGCAAAAGAGGCAATAGTCTCTGCGGCATTCTGTTGTGTCTGTTATTTTCTCTCAAGTTTCGTAATGCATTTGCAGCAAACCTTGATGCATATATGGTTGCACCAAGGCTTATAGTTGATCCTTCCTCATTTGCCAAAGCATTTTGTAGCTTGTCTTCTGCTTCACGCAATGTCCTATCAATCTTCTTTTTCCAGTATCGACGCCAGGCCGCTTGTATGAAACATGCAGCCCATGTCTTCCATTGGGGTGAATATAACCTGCAAAAGTATATATTGTTGAACAAGTTTAACCAAGAAATTCTTTTTCGTTTTAAAATTAAAATAAGATGGTAAACAACATAACTAAGCCTTTATTATGAGTTATATCTCTTGTCAAAGAGGTAGTGCGGTTAAATTGTTTTCACATAAGATATAAACTGTATTTATAAGCTATTCTACATAGCTTACTGAACCAAGATGAAAACAACCTATATATGAGCATGTCACATGTTATTTTCGTAAGCTCTTCCAAATACATATACATGTGCTTATGTTATAAGATAAACCCAAATTGAATTTGATGAGACTATATAAGCACATTACTCTCAAAAGTCAGAACCTATTTAATGTAGAACTCCACTTATTCATAAAATGTAATGATGAATCATCAAATTAAGACACAAAAGGAGAAAGCACGATATCAAGCCTTACCTAAAAGTGTGTTGGAGTTGTTTGCTGTTTATAAGACGTCTAATTGGGAAGCAACAAACTTCAAGTCATCAGCCATGAGTGCAAATGCTTCAACTTCAGATATAGTTTCAACTGTTCTAGTTGAAGTAGGTAGATTTGAGGATGAGTTGGGATCCAAAGCCCATGTTAGAAGCTCCTCTCCACAAAAATCACCAGGCATTAGAAATAAGGAGTTGAAGAAACCAGTTCTTCCACCATTTGTAGTCATGGTAGCAACTTTTCCACGCATAATGAAAAGCATTTCATCGACCGGATCCTCTTCGCGAACAATGCAACTCTTCTCTGTATATAGAACTGGCTTCAGTCGATCACACATTGCATCTAACAATTGCTCATCCATTTTCTCAAACATTGGCACCTAATGTAACATTAAAGTACATGAAATGCTTATTACACATGACATGTGCAATATCGTACATATAATTGGACAAAAGAAATTAGATGGTGAAATGATATTATGAATGTTACTCACTTTCTTAACTAAAGCTAAGCAAAGGTGACGCTTTATGTCCCTTCTGAGATCTTTAGGGAGGTTATGAATTAATGTCTCCTCTTCAACACCTCTATTTTCTTGCCATTTGTATTGTTCATACCTTCTAATTCTTTGCTTCAAGTTATCAGGTAACATACGGTGCGACATCCACCGTTCTGCATCCCTCCTCTTCACTCTCATCTCTTCCTCCCTAACAGTTGTAGATTCCAGATATTTCTGTAACAATGTTCAACATAATCTATAAATATGCCCATGTGTTTGTTTTTTTTTTTTGTTTGTTAATTTGAGTGTCAAGAAGTTCTCCATGAAAATATATGTGAAAAACATTTCATGTCTAAGATCTAATAATAGGCCTTATCAACCCTTACCTGCATGTTTCCAATAAGTAGTGAAAATAAAAATAGTCCAAAGATGGCAATGAAAATTGCAAAGGCTATCTCCGGGACATAAGTACTTGTCTTGAGGTTTTGTCCAAGAGAACTGTAAAATATTACAAAATTTATTACTTTTGGCATGTTATTAGTCTCCACTAAAGGTTATACGATGAAGTCAAAATTAAGAGAAGAACACAAAGTATCATTCACCAACCTTAAACCGCGCAAAACCCCACCAAAAACAGTAGAAGAACTTCTGAGGAAAATCAGTTGTTGCATCTATCACAAGGGATTGTTGAGCATTGAAAAATATTCCAAAGTTGAAGGTGTTTGAGTCATTGATTTGATCAGGGTCAACCAAAAGACATGTACTATTGAGAAGTGAGAAGACCGTTTCATTTTGGCGTCCACAACCCAAGTATGAATCACGAAAGAGCGATGCATTCTTCATCTCTCGGCGCCAGCACCGCACCTTGATTCTATTGAAAGCAGATACCAGTTAGCTCCAACCACCTGAAATGTCACAGCCACACACAATAATTTGGTTATCATAACATTTTGTCATAGTAACTAGGACCATTTATAAGATAATTGAATCTGAAGAATGCAATAAAATCAATTTACATGACTTGCTAGCATGTAGAGTAAAAGATTGTAAACAGCCCCAGCCCATGCTGTCTCTGTTAATATGCCTGAAGTTCTAGTTACTTCTTTGAATAGTGGACGAGTCCGCAGTAGTCTAGGCACATACTGAATTAATACTGTATACTTCAGCCAATCCTTTGCTGCAAATGGACCTGAATTTTTCAGGTGTGGAATTATAGCCAAAACTATAACCTGAAATGTCAAAACAACAACAAAATCATGTTAAGAATATTATTATGACAAATCAATTAACTTTGCTGCCATAGTACTCAACTTGGATTGTAATGGGACTTATACAAGCTAAGCATTTCACAAGTCATTGTCATCAAAACTATGGCAGCAAAGTTTTGATCCATTGTCATCAAAACTATGGCAGCAAAGTTGTAATGGGACTTATACAAGCTAAGCATTTCACAAGTCATTTGCAGAAGAAACATTCACAAGTCATTGTCATCATTCATATGTAAAACAACCTAAAACATTTCCTGCTTGCAATTTGGCAGAAAAGCTGTGTTATGATTCCAAAACTTAAGGAATGCAGAAACCTAGAAATGGCACCCGAAATGACAGAATGCAATACCTCCTTCAATCAAAAGGAACAAAACTAGATGAGTTATATGAAGCCACAAATTCCAACAAAGACAGCAAAATGTCCATTATAGCAATCTTCTGTGGTGCTTTTAACTTTGTCCAATATTTCTTCTGCAAATAATTAGAAAAAACTAATTGGAAAAATAATTTGAATCCCCCCATCTCAATTACTGACCATTGGAATCTTAGTCTGAGAAAATACAAGTAATCCAAAATGAGAAATATCTACTGATTTGTTTTAGAGAATTTATAGAGGTTGTTTTACATATGTGAATAATACAATGCTAACTGAAGCTAAATGTCTCTGATTCACTAACTGATAACATATAACACTGACAATACCCATTGCAACTAGGTTAAAGACAACTTTCATCTAACCATCAAATTCCCATCAAGAAAACCTTTGCTACGGCAAGGAGATGGGTTCTAAAGCTTTCCCCACCACCATCCTAACTAAACCGATGGGTTTCAAATTATATTCCCTCATTTCCTTGCACATGATGATTATTAATGTAAATATTTGAATCATGGGAAATCAATATAAATAAATAATATATGCAGCAACAAATATCACTCAACTGAACCTTTTGCTTAATTAATTAAATCATTCATTCCACTTGGCTCTTCAAATATAAGTTTCAAGGATAATACTTTCTAAGAAGCATCAATCTATTATACAGTAAAGCAAGCAACAGATATATAGTCACATCTACATCAGTTTGACATTTCGTTTTGAGTTGAACATATCAACATAATATCTCCTTTGTTGTTTACAGAGAAAATTCAAGAACCATGGATGGTCAAAGAAGGATGTTCATATTCTTTCAAGATAGTGGAGACAAACACATTTCCTAAAGTATCCACCACAACAAATCAATCAGCCAAATGCTTTCTTTCATGGAAAATTCTGAGCTTGAGCTTAAAAGCCTTTTAAAGATTACCACCGTTCTCTAGGACGACCATCACGGAGTGTTGGAACAAGGATCTTCTTTTCATTATTCTTTCTTGCATCTTGAACTTGTGTAATTGTCTTTCCCTTTTCAATCACCAATGTTCCAGTTTCCTCCTCATCAAAATCTGGTGGAGTATCATCATCATCAATCCAGTCATCATCGTCGCCGTCATCATCTTCACTCACAAAATCATCAGCATCTGACCATTCTTGTTCCTCTTCACCCCTTTGATCTTGTCTGCTATCAATATCATTCTCTTCCATGCCATCTCCAACTCTTGTGCGAGCAGCACCCCTACCCTTAATAAATCGTGGAACATTAACCAGAGAGCGAAGTTTCTCCTTTATAAGTAACAATCTATCCTTGTCTACCAACTGTGAATCTCGATATGCTTCCCTAAGGAACACAGAATCCCTGTCTCCTTTCAAAGATATATAAAACATATCGGGGTGCCTTATCAACATCCCTCTCAATTGCTGAGAGAATCTAAACTCCTCTCGAAAATGAGTGAAGTGATCAACAAGAGTTCGCTTCTCAAGTGTGAGACTCAAAATTTCATGAATAACACCACAAGCATGCTTCTCTTTCTCCGGCGATCCAGAACCAAGCATCGAGAAATCCGAGTAAGGCGATACATAAGCCAAGTCTCTGAACTGCATTATCCTCCTCATCTCACCCTTGGAAAGATTAAGACCCTTAGGAAGCTTAACTCTGTTGAATTTAGCAGGCCTGTCTATGATCAAGTTCTGCTCTTCCATCTCCCTAATTCGATTTTCCTCTGCAGATAGCTCGGCTGCAGAAACAGCAAGCTGAGGATCCCAATGTGTTAATTCAAGCGCAGGGCCTCTTTCAGTCTCAACAACTTTGAAATACTGTGGATATCTATGACAAATGGTGTCCCGAAATTCCCTCGGAAGTCCCAAATCATTTGCCAAGTGTGCAATTTTCTCTAACAAAATCCGTTTTTCCAAGGACATCATCAACAATTTCCTAAGTTTTGTAACTACCACATCTTCCATTTCATTCCTAACTCTCAATTCCTCAAGATAAAGCCTTTCAGCCTCAGAAGTCATTTTGAATTTAAGAGAGTAACACCCTTCTTCCAAAATCTCAAACACAGCAGGAAATTTCCTCAAAACTGCAATTAATCTTCTCTTCTTGTCTAACCCTAATTCTCTTTTATGCTTACCTAGTTCTTGAAGAGACATAACCCTATTAGGTGTACTCACTAGCAATTTCCTCACCTTGAGCACAAATTTGAGCTTCTTGTCTTTTTGAATGACATTATCAAATGGAAGCTCTTTCCTTCTCTTCACGGCTGCTCTTATAGGCACAAATTGAAATCTGGGCCCACCGAAATGTGATGATTCAGACTGAAACAAACGCAAATTGGTTCCGAAAAATTGGGATTTTTGAAGGGAGGAATGAAGTTTGAGAGAAAGGTTAGGTTTTTGAAGAAAAGGAAGTTTATTTGAGATGAAGAATGATAAAGGGGTAGAAGATGATGATAAAAAAGAGAGTTTGGGTGAAGAAGAAAACAATAATTGTTTAGGCTCCATGAAATGAAATCAATATTCTTCACATAAAAGCAATAATTGAAAAAAATGAAGTTTATTAAGCTAAAGGGAAAATAGACTTACAAGATTGTGTGTGTGATGCTAAACCTTCATTGGGAATGGGATAATGTTGGTTAAGAGTGAGTGAGGGAGTTTCTGTTTATGATGAACAAATGAATGAATTGATGATACCTCTCAAACTATGCAATTGCAATTTGTAAACCCCAACCCAAAAACCCTCTCACACTAGATAATAGCGTATAAAATATTATATAAATATTTGATAGTTGAAAAATATTTATTTCATATATTGTAGATGAAAATTAGTATTGTAATTTTGTTCAAACTTTTATTCGAAAAATATTTATAATATACACTACTGTTCAAAAATATATTTATCTTTTAGTCACAAGCCATTTAAAAAACATGATAGTAATGAAAAATATGTTTTCATTTTAATTAATTGATTGACGAAATGTTGGATCTGTTTGTTTAAGATTTTAAAAAAAATGATTTTTATAATATTTTATTTTTTGATTATAACATTTTCTAAAAATAATTTTTAAAATAAAATTTCAAATGAAAAATTGGTTTAAATAGTTTATCTTAAAATATGATTTTAAATATTTTATTTATTTTCTACAACTTTTTTTGGATAGTGAAATTTTAAAAAATGATTAAAATGAAAAATTATTTTGAAAAACTCTTCGTAAAAATTATTTTTGAAATATATTATTTTTTAAAAAAATGTGATTTTTATCGTGTTAAAATGTCTAATAATGAATATCTAAATTATTGAAAGTCAAAAATTACTTTTTTTAATTGTTAACATATGAATCTAAAAAATTTATACTATTTATAAGTAAATTTTTATAAAAATCGTTTTTAAAAATATAAAATCAAAATAACTTTTTTTTAAATCTTAAACAAATTGATCTAATTGTCTTTTGAGTAATTGACCACTAATAAATATTTATCATTTGTTCAAATAGTAAAT
>JBBPBQ010020321.1:63840585-63856387 GCA_037974755.1 Cicer yamashitae | reverse complement strand
AACTATAATTTGTGAAAATATTATAGCCACGCATAATCAAACCTTATTAAGATGTTATTCATCAGTTTAATTTGATTTGGACATGTGATAAAATATTATAAAAATTTATTTGATTCGGAAATGTGATAAAATATTGTAAAAATTAAATCGCTTATTTTTAATTTATTTTCCTTCTTCTTTAGGAGCCTAAATCAAACTGATTCATTAACTTATCAATCAGAATTGTTAAATAAATAATTATTTATCAATTAAAATTAATCAAATATATTAAATATGATAAAAAAAACTAAAATAAAACTCTTCAAATCCACACTAATCATACACAACAAAAAATATATATATATATATATATATATTCTTAAAGTAATAAGAAAATGCAGCAATTATTTGACATCACAGGTTGGTTTCAACTATTTAATAGAAGTGGTTGAAGTAAAGCCATTAGGTTCTTATTGTAACCATTTTACTTAAATAGCTTATATTAGGACAATTTTTTAAGGAAAGGCTACAATAAACTAAACTTTTTCCAATATCTATTGAATCCCAAACCATCCCAAGCACTTGATAAGTGTCAATCACCTCATTATGGTGCCATGCCCAATTACCCATGACTGATCTTGATCACTGGGTCCCAATTTTTTTTTTTTTAGTGTCTACATTCTTTGTCATAATGCACAATCAAGTTTTGTATTTAAATTCATTATATTCAGTCTATTAATATTAATATTAATATTTATAAGTTGAATTAATGTTATACTTTATAGAAAAATATTGCAGCTCATGTAAAATGTCATTATGAGTAGAGTTTTGACAATTCAATATTAACATTAATAATTGAAAAGAAAATAATAAGATAACTATTAACAAGATGTCGTTATTGCAGCTAGTAGGAGTAATAAATAATATAAGCAAGCTACTTTTAATTTAATTTATTACATTGGATTTGTTACTCCACTTGAGAGCTAATTTGGAGATGTGATTTGTAGAAGTTCCATTTTCACCCAAGGTTTTAGCAGCTGCATCTTTAAGATCCTTCATTTGGTAACGAAGTTTCTTCCCTTCTTCACCTTCCATAAGACACTTAACAACACTAGCAATTTCTTGTCTCTCAACCAACCCATTTTCACCAACATTTGGTCTCAATGCAACCTTAACATCCTCAGTTAAAATAACCGCATTCATCTTTTGTTCCGCATAAAGTGGCCAAACAACCAAAGGCACACCATTAACAACACTCTCAAGAATTGAATTCCAACCACAATGGGTCAAAAACCCACCAGTTGAACCATGGGCCAAAACCTGTGGTTGTGGGGCCCAAGATGAAACCACAAGACCCCTATTTTTAGTTCTCTCCAAAAACCCTTTTGGTAAAAAATCAAAAGGGTCAGCTTGTGTGTCAGCACTAAAATAAGAAGCATTAGCAACTTTATCATTTGGGCTTCTCACAACCCATAAAAACCTTTGTTCACTCATTTCCAACCCAAGAGCCAATTCAATTATCTGATTACTAGTGAGGGTCCCACCACTTCCAAACGAAACAAACAGAACACTCCCGTGTGGCTGACCATCCAACCACTTTAAACACTCTGAATTCGACCCGGTTTGAGCCACATCTTTATTAACTAACGGTCCGACCGGGTAAACCGGTGGCTTCCCCGGTTCTTCCTTTTGTAACTCCTTAATTGGACCCGGTTCAAGTTCAACGAAACTGTTCTCTATAATCCCATCAGCTTCACGGTATCTTTTCGCGTTGCGAAGAACCCATTTATAAGCGTCGTTCTTTCTATCCTGAACCGGGTCTAATAAATCCTTACCATGAATCGGAATGCAACCGGGGATTTGAACCGGTTCAGTGAGTTCGTTATACTCGCAGTGAACCTCTTGATCAAGACGAGAGAGGTAAAGGAAAAGAGAGAGAGCCATGGCAGTTGAAGGGTAGAAAACATAACGAGGAAGGTTGAATTCGACGGCGACATCGAACGCTTCGGTACCGAATAGGTCAACAATAACGGCAGTGAGAGTATAAGAATCAGAGAGGGAATGGAAAGTTTGACGGAGAGAAGGGAGAGAACGAAGAACAGTGAGAGAGATCATGGTTTCAATTTTGGTGTTTGGGGGAAGATCAGCGAAAGAAACTGGTGGAAGAAAAATGTGAGTAATTGATTTTGGAAGAGATTGAAGAACAGAGATTTGGGCTTTTGAAGGAGAAGCTTCAGTGGGGATGATGAAGGTTACTTGAATGTTATGGTGAAGAATAATTCGCTTGGCGAATTCAATCATTGGGATAAGATGTCCCATGCCTGGTGATGGTAGCATAGCCACCATGGGTAATTTTGGTGCCATTGTTTCTTGTTTTGGGAGTTCCATGGAAATTAAATTAAGCAATGCTGTTTGAAATTTTGGGTGGGTGAGAATTAAGAAGGTTTGTTGTTGGGAATATGAGAAGAGGAGAGGATTCAATAATATATAGAGGTCATGATAAAGAGCCAAACTTGATTAATTATTGATTGCCACTTAGTGGCAGATAGCGCTTGAATTTCAGTGAACGACGTTTTACTAATTTTATTTTTTTATAATATATTTTCGTAATGCTTGTAATAATGCATATACTTTATTCAAATAAAATATAATAGTTACAAAAATGTAGTTTTTTTTTTGGTCAAAAAGTCATAAATGTAGTTATTTATTTTGGTCAAATATTTTATAAATATAGTTCAGATAATAAAATACTGCAAAAGTATTTGATATAATGATACGTAACTTATATTCTTATACGAGATTTTTACTTTAGAAAAATAAAATAAAAATATGATAGTATGTGATTTGGGATGGAAATGGATGGACATTAGGAGTAGAGATGTTGTTTTGTTGGATAATAGTATAGTGGTACTACTTTTGTGTAAAAAAGGAGGGCATTATAGATTTTGGAAGATTGTACTTGTTGGGTGGGAGTTAGTAGAAATTGATGATAAAAATAATAATTCATGCATAGATTAATAGTTGGTATATATGCTAAATTATAATGGAGGGGAAAGCCAGCGTTTAAAATGTTATCTAGAAGGATAGCGATGAGTGGGGGCGGATGTTGCAATATGTGTGAGTGATGATGTCAATTCAAACGTAAGGCTTATGCAATAAACATTGAACACACACGTACGAATTGTGCACTGCATGTATCATTTGATATTCATATCCCACACGTTTATGTATCATTTGTCTGTTTGGATTAGTTGTACGCATCTTCAACCTGGGCGGCACCACAACTAGTCAGTCAGGGGCGGCTGGTTTCAAATTCGCTTACTAATATAAACAAAACTCAAGTAAATATATTTTAATTTTTTTGTTTATATTTATGATTACATAAAGTATACTACTCTAATCACAAGTATAGGAAAATATTAATGATGTATTTGATCTAAAATTATAATTAAATACATTAATTTTCTTTGAATGAGTTTTACTTATATTTGTTAATTAGAGTAGAATTCTTTTTTTAAAAAAATATAATTATAAAAGTTACTAATATATTTGGTTTAAACTTTAAATTATATACATTAATTTTTTAAACTCGTTTCTACTTGTAGACTAAATATAATTAGTTACAATTGTTCACTACTTATGTTTGCTTTTAATGAATATAAGTTTTACTATTAACTTTTACTTTAAAATGAAAGTGGGGTTTATATTATTAAATTTTGTAATTTATAATATTATCTATGTATAAACATAGATTTCTATGTATATATTTCTTTAAAAAGTTATATATGTAAACTGAATTTTCAAATTTCAATATAATTAATTATTAGGTTAACAAACAATTAATTATTAGGTTAACAAACTTTATATTTTTACAATAGTTAGCAAAACTATATTTTGCCATTTAATTTATTTATTTTTATTAAATAATTTAGTGATTAAACTCACAACTTCTTAAATGTGAAGAAATAAAGAATTCCGAAAAAACTCTGTCTACGTGCTAAGATTGGAAGTAGTTTAGATTAAAACGTAACTGCTAGATGCATTTTATGAAAGAGGTATTAAGTTCTTAGAATTGAAGGGGTAGGTGTTTTGTGCAATACGTATTCCACTTGTTCTGTTCTGCGAGCTATAGTTAATGGCAATAACTTGTGGATTTGGCTCTGTTTGGCGTTTGCATTGGAAAGATGTCAATGACATAACCCATTGAGAGGAGAGCCAGGAGTGATAAATAAAGGAAGCCTCCAAATGCATGTTTGGATGGATATCCTAGTTTAAAATTGCAAATTTGTATTTATTTTTTGACATATTTAGTTTATGTGTTCTAAAGTAAAATTATTTTTTATATTTGTACCAAGCAAATAGGATTGACATCTTCTCTATTTAAAAAAAAAAATTATGATGATCTTTACTCATAATTGTGATAAATATTTATTTATTTATTTATTGTGATCTTTATTTATTGATGATCTTTATTTATTTATTGATGATCTTTATTCATAATTGTCATAATTATGATGATCTTTATTCATAATTGTGATATTTATTTATTTATTGTGATAAATATTTATTTATGATGATCTTTATTTATTCATAATTGTGATAAATATTTCTCGATTTTATTTATTTATTTAGTTAATAAAAATTAAAACACAAAAACGTCATCAATCACTTACCACAATAGAGATAATAAAATAAAATTATAATACATAACATCACCACCACATATAACTCGATTGAGTTCAGTCTTTAAATTAGGAGGGTGGAGTCAGAATCGATATTGGTTTTGGTCGACAGATGAATGTCACGAACAGAGTTGAACCGGTGAAAGATATTGGATTAACAGTTTTAGTATTGGTCGGTAGCAGAAGCACCACAACAATGTTATGTTGTTTTTGGATGTTCACGGAATACATTTTCTTAGTGTTTTTAATAAATTATTATTTTTTAATTATAGTCAACCTATTACTTTTGTTTTCAAAATCAATTCAAATAGATAATTTTTTAAAATCAATCGAAAAATAACAAATAAAACCATTATTTGAATCATCTCATGTTTATCCGTAATAACTTTTTTATAAAAATTTTATATTTTTTTTTTAATTGCAGTGAACTGTGATATGCTAGATTGGTTCAACCCAATTCTATTTTTAATCTGTACTAAATGATTAAAGATAAAAAAATATTTATTTTTTAATTTTTGTTTTAAGGTTGTCATGTACTAATTGTAGGTGAAATGACCAAAGTCCATTTAATCAGACTCATTTTAACAATGATGAAGGAAAAGAAGTTGTAGATGGATGGAGCAATGTTGGTACACGTTGAAACTCCGCCACCAGCGGCGGCTTTGGTGTTATTAATGTTTTGCTAAAGTACGACGTTATAATGATGAAACAATGATGCAAAGGAACAACTGTACATTCCCACGTGCACACTATGAGACATGAAACTAAATTCCGTTGCCATGTCAATATAATATATAATAAGAGTATAATAGATTGCGAAGTTCACAAGTGTGTGAGTATCAATCATTATTCCGCTGGTAATAGTTCCATTACGAAGAATCCAAGAAAAACAAGGGATAATATTTTGGATATTAAAATTGTAAGTGTCTCCTTGAACTTTCTAAAAAACTCCGTAAAGTAATAGTTGAAAACAATATTTTGATTGATTTTAAACCATTTAATATTTTAAATCGATTGAAATTTATAATTTTATATGATTTATTTATGAATAATTGTCAATTATGATACAACTTAATATTAATTCACAATTACTAATAAGGGTTGTTTATTATCATTGAATTAAGTTCAGTAGATGTTAAATTTTCACAACATAGTAAATTCAAATTCAAATTTTATTTGAAAGAAATATATATATCTAGTGTCTAATGTTTAATGGATGTTATAAAATAGTTTTGATCATAAACTACTCAAAATAATTTTTTATTTAAAATAATTTTTATATTATTTTTAAATTTTGATTTTTTAAAAAGCTTTAATAAACGGATGAAAATTCTATGTTTATTTATTTTTGAATAAATTGTGACAAAAAAAAAACATAACATTTTATAACTATAGCATTTATTGGACGTGACATCGCATCATATTTATTGAGAAAAAGAACAAAAATAGGAGATTCACACTACTGACACTATAACTTAAAAGAATGTAACAAAAAAGAAGAGTAACAAAAATATTTTAATTAATTATTAACAGAATTAATAGAATAATATAATCTTTTTGGGTGACGAAAGGAATAGAAAGTTTGGGGGATGTTTATTTAGGAGATTACAAACTCATTATTGGGAATCTAAGATGGGAGTATCAAATAGCAATGTTTGTTATAAAGCTCGTGATAACAAGTGCACTTATTAAAAATAAAAAATGTTATTCGATGCTTTTCAATTCATTTCTGTTTAATCATGTTTTGCTATTCAAGTTTTAAGAATACTCAATTATATGTAACCGGTGTGGTAATTAGCACCTAAAACTCATATATAAAACTGTGAAATTATGCATAAATGATCACAACATTTGCATCAATACATCATTCCATGAATCAATTGGTCCCGGCAAACACCAATGCAAACAATCATTCTGTACTTTACCACCATTTTCCAACGGATGAAACTGTCGGTATAGTCCTGGATGTCCATCACCTCTCAACAATGACAACCAAGTTGTGTCTAAAAGTTTCAACTTTCCACCTAATGAAATTGCAGCCTCATTAAACACTTCAATTTCAATACTTCTCATAAAAGAATCAACATCATTTATATCTATTTGATCCTCTTTGAAAGGCACTGTCCTATTACAATGCCCTCCACTAAACCACTCTCCATTTTCAAAATGGTCTGGTGTAGTTGTTCTAAAGAAAACAATAGCTTTATGGTTAGAGTTTGTCACAAAATCAAACACTAGATGCAGCGCTTTATGATACGCGTATTCGAATCCTAGCTCGGTTAAATTATTTCCCGGACAGTAATGGCAGCCTGTTACCATGTCGTTTTCGTGGTATATTGAAGTTTTTAGAAACCATTTGCCACCGGCCATAACGACATAATCAAAATTGTTATATTGATTAGTCCATTTGTTGTCTAGAATGTCAAGATAGAGTTGAATTTCTGAGGTGGAAACTCCATTCATGTCCTCAAATATATCCGCTTTGATAAGGAAAGGGCTCCATATCACTGAGAGTGTGAAGTTGTGTGAAGGGAATTTCCATATCTTTGATCTATATTCCTCATCATGGTAGATTTCATCAGCTACTTCCACCTGCATCACACAACCATTATTATTGCATCTACTACCAAATTATTAACACCAACAATCAATTACCAGTACTAGCACTGTTCGGTTTTTTGGTGCGGTTTGGGTCAGTTTTTATTTTTATTTTTTCGGTCTAAATATTCAAATTTTGGTTTTCTATATAGTCCTTATATCAGTCAATAATGGCAGTTTGGTATAGTTTGGTTCACATAGTTAGTTCAATTCCAAAAACTATAGTTCATTTTATTGTAAAGTTAGTTTTAGTTCGGAAATACAAAACCAATGCACTAAACCTCTATACCAATTTGGTTCGGTTTGAGACAAACCATTAAACCGAACTGTTCTATTTGATTTTCTTGAACTAAACCATCAACAGTCCCAGTTACCAGGACACTAACATATTATAATGATGATAATAATAATAATACATGTAGTCAAATAAGTAATTTATTTCATGGCTTGTAAAATTTCAACTGTCTTTATCCCTCTTTCCCCAAAAAATATATTTTAGTGGCTCATTTACAAGTATTTGTAGATTGAGGTAGGTAAAGCTGTTTGAAAAAGACATCAAACTCATCATAAGAAAAAGGACACAACTATTTTGCATGAGTGCACACCAACCATATAAGCCCAAGCTATTTTTCACAATTGCAATAATGCAACTCAATAGCTTTATAAACAATAAAAATGACTCATCGCTTTACTATGCAGTGAAATGCAATCTGTTGAAATTTTTAGCTGTAAAATACAAAAAGGAAAAACCCCATAAATAGGTTATCCTATTAAACATTTTCTGATTTGACAAACCAGCCAAAAAAAAACAAAAAAGGAAACATGAGTGTGACCAAAGCTGAGTAAAAAATAATTCACACCTAAATATTACTAGTGATAAAAAAATCAATGAGTGAATAGTCAAGTACGTCCTTGAAATTGTAAACGTAATTCAAATTAGTCTCTAAATTTTGCTAATTAACAAATACATCATTGAAATTGTAAAGTATCATTCAAAATAAAGGTTCTATAAAATTGTATCGTTAGAGACTATGATGTGATATGCTTATTGAATATGTGGTCCCTCTATATCGATAACGCATCAATGTCATTAAAATATGAACTAATTTGTCTAACAAAAGAAGTTGAAATGCTTAGAGACAAGAACAAATTTGCAATTGATTGATTAGCAAAAGAAACTAAATGTACCTGTGAGAGAATACAAAGTAGTGATTGAACATGGTTGCGGGAAATGGAATCACCAATAAAGGCCCATGATTTGTTCCTCATAATGTTAAGGAATTTATTTGGATTGAACTTTGGTAATTGACATCCCTTTGGTTTCCACCTCCAATAAAGGTACCCCAAATCAGGACGTCCATTTCTAATACAGTTTTGATGATCTTCAATCACATGGCAACTCTCATTAGTGTACAATGGACCAGATATGTCCCTCACCCATTCTCCAACTAAAATATCACATTTCACTGCACCTTAATATTTCAGTCAATTCATATCCATCAAAATCTCACATTTAATTGATATCCATTCAAATATAATAACAATATTAATGTTACCTGTGAGAGGAGTGTGGCTTTGGTTTGTAGGAGAATGAACAAAAACAGAATGATGAGTTATGTTAGAAGAAAAAGAAATAATGGGTGATGAATCTGTTGTTTCGTTTTGGAGAACAAATGAATCTGTGAAGAGGATGCGAAAAGCGAGACCGACCAAGAGACATGACACTACAAACTTAAGGAAGACATGCTTGTGTTTCTGCGTAATTATCATTGAGAGCATGAAAATCTCTTACTATGTGCTAAAATTGAAAGTAGTTTAGATCAAAGACGTGAACGAGTTCTGTAATTGTAATTCAATGCATTCTATTCCAATTGTTCTGTTGTGTGAGCAATGAGTCATAAATAAATGCTCCAAATGCATGTAATTGCCATAATTTAGTTATATCCAATACACTTTTTCAATTCTATCATTAAATTAATTCTACTTACATTATTTTCAATGCAATATTTTTTTATTATATATTTATTATATTAATAATGCATCAATACCTAATAAAAATAATTTGATAAAAGTAATATTTTCTCTTTTATTTATACATTTTTTTAATCCGTATATGATTAAATGTCTCAATTATTTTGGAACGAAGAGAGTATTTAAAAACATGGTAACTATGTATAAAAAAACTTAAAAAAATATACAATGAATGATAAAAACATAAAAAAATTATTTTACTTAAATATTATCAGTTATAAAAACAAAGCATCAGCCAAAGTGATTGTCAAAAGAGTAATAAAAATATAAGTTACATAAAAATCAAAGCAGCAGCAATAAAAAAATAATAGTTAATTGATAAGTTTCCATCGTTTTGGATTGCTTGTTCAAGCAACATCTATTAAAAATAAGTAATGACAATTGCCACCTAGGCACTCTCCAATGGTAAAATGATTTCTGGGTGAAAAGTAGCTTTCGAGTTTAAACCCAAAAAACTAACTTAATTTACTGATTTCTAACCATTTGCATATATATATATATAATCTACCTCGCTTGAAACTAGGCGACGGAATAAACAAGTACTTAATTCATGTTTAATTTTGTTTATCTTGCTCCATATCATATTAAGCTAAATTTCCAAAATTCACTTGCAAATGCATAACTACTACAAGCTGATCAAGGAATAACTTGCTAATTTTTACACATCAAATTCTACATTGAATGCATGACTTTCTGCAAGACCACTTCAATTTTCCTAAAAACTACTTGAAATCAAGCAAAATACTTCTAATGCAGTTTTTCTAACATAAAAAAATTACACATTACATATGTCATCTAAATTCAAGCTATGCAACAAAATCACTTAAACTTTTCGGCAAGATTGAAGAATTGCAAGTTATCTTGCAAACATTTCAAGACTAGTTCCATAATCAAATACCAGATAAAGTTTCTGAGTATCTGAATCTTCAGAAGGATGGAACAAAATCCGCCTTCTTGAACCTGTAAAAGAACATTTGTCTCTACATTTTGATTATTGAGCTGCCCGAGGTGCTTTCATCCCAAATCCATGCTTCACTTTCTCCACTCTGTAAAATCGTGAAGAAAGCAAGACTTAAAAATTATTCCAACTGAATGCTCTTAAAAGTAATTAATAATGGAATGAATATGGGTTGTTAGTAAAATAACAATAACTAATCAGTAAAACACCACTATCTTCAAGTGATTCACAGAAACGCAAGTGCATTAAAACAAAAGAGGTAGACAATTATTAAAGACTAGGAACAAAAACTCGGTACTAACGTTGGTGCGAGTTTGCCAAGGCAGTCCAGCTCTTCTCCTGTGTCTTCATCTAGAACTCTCCCAGAAATTTCAATGATGTAAGATCTATCTCTATCAGGAGGGAGTCCTCTTCCAGAAAGCAAATCCAAATCTTTTTGGTGAAGTTCCCTACCATTTACGAAAACGCCGGTATTCCCACCAGAACATTTGTTTGGCAAGGGATGATTGAACTCCTCTATTGATGGCTGCACGAGAAATCACCGTTAATATCATTGGACTACAGCTATAAGCATACAACCAATAAACTAAGTCAGAATTGTAAAACTTACAGGAATTATTCCAAGACAAGGCCCACCGATGACACCCCAAAATCCTGCCCGAAAATCATACCTATATAACAGAAAATCTGTTAGTAGACTGTATAAACAGTCAACGTTACGTATCACGGAACAATACCAATTTGTAAAGGGTATCTAAACATGAAATTCCATGTTTTTTTTGTCAGTGAACATGTAGCAGATGGAATTTATCGGATTCCTCTGATATATCTCAATCTAGCATAGCAACAGGTTTAAATGGTACTGATTGTTACAGTTGACTGTAAAACATACTGACCAATAATTTCCAGGCTGGATTGGTCCAGCAAGCTTTTCAGCTTTCTTAACCATGCGATCTGACAAGGGCTTCCCATTCACAGTAACATTGATTTTGCAACGATCATCTGTTTGATTAGATCGAGAGAAATCTCGGAAGCTTTTCTTGATTATGTTTGCAAAGAATGATTCACCTCCTTTGTTAGATCTAGGATGATCGTGTTCTCGGCTAGCATCTCTGGAATCCTGGGAGACCCCAGTGTTGGAATAATCATGGACATCCATTTCAGTTGCAACCGCTGTTTCTTTTAAAGAATTTTGGCGTGATGCAATCTTTTCCGATTTTGCCTTCTCTTGCTCTGACCGACTGCTTCGGTTTCCTTTTCCAAACCGGTTTACAACACGATTATCACTATTAGAGTGATCAATATACTCTTGCAGAGGTGATCCAGAAGGAGGAGATAGAGAGTCTGTCGTTGGCCGGTGAATGGACTTCACAGCCTCACTTGGAGCAATCAACACTTCTGAACTATTTTCATCTTCAGAGGTACTAGAAGATGAAGAATGAAAACTCTGCATCTCCTGTGACCTGTTAGAGTTCAAACCAACCACTGAAAGGGGCTCTTTATCTACTGAGAGAAAATCATAACCAGAATAATCATCTGATGAGAAGTTGGCAGCGCTCCTGTTCGCATGACCACGAGTATGTGATACGTGGCTACTCAGAACCTCATTAGAGTTGTCATCAACTCTTGTGGAAGCTCTATTAGTTTCTGAATGAGGAAGTATGACCAGCTTCTTATCGATGACAGCAAAGCTGATTTCTGAAGAACAGGCTCCACATCGCACTTTCTGCTGATGATTTCTCAGAAGAACCAGTGCTTTTTTAGGCAGTTGTAGTAACCCAAAGCAATTATGACATGTGATGAAAGGCGAACCACCAGCTACAGGACGACAACGCCTGCTACTACTAGCAAGCATTACCTTCCGAGGACGGTTTCGAACAAAACCACCCATCTCAGAGTTGAAGTCACTAGGCCATCTTGTATGTGATTGATTTTCACCGAAATGCGCAGGAGGTATGGAAGCTCTAGAATTATGAACACGTGAACCAAATGTCCCGGGGATCTCATGATGATATAACATAGGATCAATTGGAGCATCAGGGAACCTGCTGTTAACGAATGAAGCAGGCGGCACCGGCACTGAACCTCTTCGTTTATTGTCATAGCAATGGAAACAAGAGCAAGAAGGCAGGTGAAGCATTGCATTATTATTGTGCGCATACAATTCGTACGAATCTGGATTCGGATCAACATACCGTCCGGGAAAGTAAGGATGTAATGGTTGCTGTGAGAACTGATGTGGACCTCTCCTCAGCATTTGGGATGCAAAAGGATCTCCAAATTGATTTGGATAATGCATTGAAGGATGAAAGTTTGGCATGGCGGTTTCATGACCACCTATAAAAGGATATGGATCATGATGATAATTGAGATGAGGGGGCCCTGCCATGTGTTTATCGGTGCTAAAAAACTGCCTTGAATTCCTGTTCAATCCCGACGATCCATCAGGAAACCAGGGATCCGAGCCACCAAAAGGACGAGGATCGGGAGGAATCATCCTTTCATCTAACATAACTTTTTCTTTTGGATTGTTACAAACTTCAGAAGACTTACAGAGCTGGTCTTTTAACTCATCCAGCTTCCTTAGAAGCTCGGCTCGATCTTGCTCAAGGTGTTGAACCCTATTTGCACCGTCTTTTTCTTTATGATTCCTCCATGATTCCATATAATTATTAGAAGAACCAGAATATCCATTTGAGGGTCCTTCATCAGGATAATTAGAAGTTGGAAATCTAACATTTTCCATATCAGCTCTTAGCTTTCTCCGAAACCCCTCCATCTCAGTTCTCTCTCCATTTTGCAAATTAGAATTTCCACCAGAGAATTTTGACCCATTTTCATTATCAGTTTGAGACTTGGATTCCTCCTGTTTTCTTTCTATTGCTACTTTACTCACTTCATCCTTGTTTCTATTAACATCAACATCATTCTCCAAAACCCCTTTCTCATCGGCGTCTTCCGATCGATTCGGAATTTTCTCGTTTGTCTTATCCATATCCCTTTGATTATCACACCTAGAGGGACCAATGTTGGATAAAACATCAACATCTGAAGTATTATTGGTAACAACTGAACCTTTCTCTAATTTGGCAGAACCTCCTCCAACTTTACCTTCATCTGACAAACTACCACTCACATAACCTTTGTGTTTTGCTGCAAATTAAAAAAAAAAAAAAAAAAACGACATCTACATTATGATCAAAAACTAAAACACCCTTTCAACATTCTTGTTTTTCAGCACACTTTTTATTATTAATCAACTAATAAGCAAATAAAAAACTTATTAAATACATGATGAAGAATTAAATTGGTTACTAATAATTAATGAGTGCTACAAAAAGGAAATGCAGTTTATTTTCCATCATTACTTTGCCTTATAAAAATAGCTTGATTTAATGAATTAAAAAGACAGAGTAAAAATTAGCGAAAGAAGAAGCGTACCTCGAAGAACAGCACCACAACCACCACATTGATAAACAGAGTAATCGGCGAGCTCAGGAAGAAGATTTTCACATTTGGGGCAACGAACCAACCGCAGTTTGGAGGAATCAGACATTAGTTGCGTTAGAGAGAGAACTAAGCAAAGAGCATCGAAGCATAAGAAGAAGAAAGATTGAAGCACATGAGATTGAGAAAAGAGAAAGTCTAAAAAAGTGAATGTATGGTTTTGTTGGAAAGGAAAGTGTGGTTAAGAAATGCTTTTTTATTTATTTTTTAATTACCTATTGATGTTGTTATCAACGAAAGTGAAAGTGAAAGTGAGAAATAACAATAACGCTGAATGAAAGAGAAAGAGAAAACTGGAAAAGAGAAAGATAAGCAGTTGTTCGTTCTCCTTTTCGCTTTTTCTTTTCCTGCCCTGCCACCATCAGATGCTTCACCTTCTTCTTTCCACTATTTTTCTTCTAAACAAATAAATAAAGTCTGAGGAAAGAATGGGTAATTCAGAATCACCCAGGGAACATATTTTCCAATATCAATCTAAGAATTTCCTCAAATTCATTAATTAATTAATTTAATTCCCAAATGCTAATGCAGAATTAAATTTAAATTAAAATTGTACTGTAGTATATAGGACCGTTTTCCGAGGTTGTTTGTTGTAGCGTACTTGGTCTTGGTCCTATGCCAACTACGAAAACAACCAAATAATTGTGTCCAAACTTCCAAACCACTAAACGACGTCGTGCAAGGATTCGTTTTTTATTTTTAGCTAGTAGCAAACGGATACTACTACTACTACTAGTGCATTGGGAATGGACATTAGTTTGTTTCATATTTTTTAAACGGAAACTCAAACCACACTTATGCAACTACCCTTTTGATATCATTTTCAGTTTGCTTCAATTATGGTATAACAATCAAATTGTGAAAATTACGATCAAATATTTTCATTTTTATAATTTTACTGTAATATTAATCATTATTAATTAGATTGAAATGTAATTGATAAAGTGAGTTTTTAATAAGCAATTTTTTCATTATAAATGCCATTGTTATTTAGTATTAAGTGTGTGTTTGGAAACCAAGTCATATGAATATTTGAACCAAACAGGCTATGTAAGGCTACTACAGCAAACTTTTACTCTTCATGAATGATGAATCATGCTATAAGTGAAAATGTTGCCATACTTGTCACACTCATATGTGCCTCATACTACCCAGCATAGTAATAGTAATATAATGCAAATTTGGATTGTTCACTTGTTTTACACGTTTATACTGTTACGCGTTGTTTTCTTGCTTTTCCAATTTTGATACCGTCAAAAGCGATCTCATCATATTCTTATTGTAATACACTTTATTAATTAGATTTTAAAATGAACTAAGCACATGAGAATAAAACAAAATGATATGGAGTAGAATGAAGCAAAGTGGAATGAAATTCATTCTATTCTTTTGATATTTTATAATAGAGTGGAATAAATAAAATATTTTATCTTATACCACCCATATTTGAGAGGAAAAAAAATAAATTTACCAAGTGAAATGAGATGAAATAGATGTTTATATTTTATTTCATTTCATTATTTTTTTAAATATCCAAACAATAGAATATATTATATTATTTCATCATATTTCACTTGATTCAGTTTCATTCTATCAATTCAAACATAATCTTAATTTATTTTTTAAAATTCAGTTTGTCCCATAACTTCGAAATCAGTCAAATTATATTAAATATGAGATAATGAATTACATAAAATAATATATGAGATTTATATAGTTAATGTGAAAGAAGTAATTATTATAACTAATTATTGTGTTTAACTTGTATAATAACTAGATAATTAATTAATACCTCAAATATTCTCTCACATACTGAAATGTGTTTACCACACTTTCAACTTGAAAAATAGAATTTTCTTTCTCAAGAAAATTTGAGGAAGACTACAATATAGTCATTATCTATTAATTTTCTTGATATAGGCTTTTGATTAAATAAAAGTGGAAAACTTAAAATAAAAATCACATTGAATAATGTGAGAATGATTTGCATCAAATCAAATTTATATAAGCGATAAAAAAAACAACTAATTAGTATAATTAATTAATT
>JBBPBQ010020321.1:63820331-63832760 GCA_037974755.1 Cicer yamashitae | reverse complement strand
TTCTAATACCATACAATATATTTATTTTAATAATTTTAATTTTAATACCATATAATATGTTTAGTAATTAATTCATATAAAAAATACGTTAAATTATAATAATTTTATATGATATATTACTGGTTAAAAAAATTATATTATATATATATATATATATATATTAAGTTATAAATTAATTCAAAATCATAAAATAAACAATATAAATCATAAAAGAAGGTGTATAATTGATTTTGACATATTTAAATATTATCGAGTTGAATTTATTTTATTTCTAAAATTGATCATATATAATTTTAAACAATGATTTGTTGTTTTTTACTCTAAACTTGACTTCTACGTTAAAATTTATTGTTCAACTTATTTTTTTCTTCTAAATATATTAAAAACATAAATCATTTTACATTCAACTAATCATTTATAACTAAAATCAATTTTAGTGACTGCAAAACCAAAGACACACGAAACATTGAACCATTTACAAGGATACATGAGCAAAGACATATAAAATTTTAAGTGAATTTTTAATTTCATTTTTAAAAGAACTAAAATTGATTTTGGAAATGTAAATTAATTTGAGGTATTTGATTGCCCTCAAATGAAGTTGATTTTAACTCCTAAATTAATTCTATCTTGAATATAGTATTTGTAGTTCTTATCTTTAAAATTAAGTTTTAGTCTTAAATATTTTATCCAATTCATTTTATATAAATATATTTAAATATAAATTATTTTATCTTCAATTCATTTTTAATCAAAATCAATTTTACAAACATACAATAATTTCAAAATTCAATTTTTAGCGCATAAAAAAATATAAAATTGAGGCAACTTTAAAGATATTGCAGAAGGCAAAGGCAAATATTATTATTAGCATTATTACTATTTAATTGAATGCAGTACTAAGAAAGTTGTTGACAACATTTTCAGTCAAGATTTGCAAGACAGCATTATTTGTAGGACCTACACACCTTGGGGTCTTATACTGACTAAGAGCTGTCCCTAATCCAAGATAATGATCAAGAATCTTCTGAAATGTTCCTTTCCTAACTACTCGGAGTTCTAAGGCCCCAATATTGTTGACTTTACGAGAACTTGTGTAACCTGCATCAATAAAAGATCTGTCCAAACAATTGCAACATTCACCAAGCACTTCTTCACTTGCTTCTCCACTTATTTCCCAAAATATTACATAGTTTCCTGGCTCTTTTGATAAATCAACATGACTTGTAAACTCAACAACTTCTACTTTTTCTTCTGCTAATAATTTTGCTGCTGCTTCAACAGCTAATTGTAAATCTTTTTCTGTGTTCTTGTCAATGTTGATATTTAGTAGAAGACTACTCCTACGAATAAACTTTAGTTCTGGAGTTGAGTTATGGAATCCCATAACCTTTACCACATCCCCTACTCTGTACCGATATAAACCTGAAATTTATATATCATTACTTTATCAATATTCTGCACATTCAATTCACCTATTAGACTTTTATTTAAATCTTTTAAAATTTCATATCTAGAAAATTCATGACATGAACAAATACAAGTGAAATTTCATAAAATAATGAATAAAGAAGTAGGAGTAAATGAATGCAAGAGAATTGGATGGTTATAAAAAGTGTGATGAATCATGGAAATAAATATAGTTAAAAATGACGATGCAGATAAGGTCTAGGCACAACCTATTAGAATTAAATAAGCAAATGTATTTGCAAATCCAAGATTATAGAAAGGACTACTTGCAACTTTCAAGACTATAATAATATTGTTTTTAGCTCATTTTTAATCTGATTAGGTATCATACATCTTTCGAAATGACTCTGTCAGAAGGAATAAAAAATATATAATTTTAGAGTAAAAAAACCACATTTTTAAAAATATGAATTATAAAAATTTCAATACATTTTTCTATATTTAAACTTTTAAGAAGTTATTGTCAGATGATGGTTAAAGACACTTGTTAATATTTATCATTTATTTAATTTGGTGATGGTCAAATTACACAACATATATAGAAATAACCACTTTATATATTACCCCGACCAAAAAAATAAATAAAATAAAAGTATGCATGTGTCACTATTTTCCAGAAGCAATTCATATTATTATAATGTTTAAAACCGTATCGGAAAGTGAAGTCCCCCTATCCACACTATACTCTATATATTTTTATTTTATTTCTAGTATACATATTTTTAACATGTCAATAAAAAAGTATCCGAAGATGCTAAAAGCATTTAACTATATTCCAAATACAAAAAATAAATTCTGGTAGTGAAACGACAAAAATAATTTTAAAGCTTTTTTTTTTCTGACTTGTTGTAAGTATTCTAAAAAATATCAAATTTTATTCGAATTAATTAATTTAAAAATGTATTTTACATATCTAAATTATCTAATTAAAACTATGTTTTTATACATTTAAAAACATTCACAAAAATCTTCTTTTTGCTCTAATTGACAGATAAGAAAGAAAATTGGGCCTAAGGAAACCCCACCTTTGACACAAGGACCGGTTCCCCTAGAATGGGTTGGTCCCCATATTTTATTTTAATATTTTAATAATATGAGTAATGTTAACATCAAATAAAAAAACCTATATACCCCACACGTATTAAAGTCACAAAATTTGTTCCATTCATATATGAATAGCTCCTTAAATAAACAAACTGGCACATGTGAGGTAGCTAAAAAGTTTTATTTTCACTTTCACCTTTACGCATGTGAGATATGTAAGAAGTTTTATACGAGCAAGTAACATTTTAAAATATGAATGAAAGAAAAAAAGTAGTTGGGTCCTTCCTCAGTTAATGTGAAGGTGATAATTAAAATAAATAAATAAATAAATAAATGTGAAAGAACAATTTCACTGCAATTAAGCAAAAAGTAAATTATGAGAAAACAATTTAGTAACTTACCAGCTGGATTGGTCATAACAATTTCATACTCTTGACCAATTTTGACCTCAGTGAGTCCAACTGGCTTAGGATCAACAGAAAGAAAAGTATCTTGATTCTCACCCTGTGTAAGAGGAATGAACTCAAAGTAACCAATTTGAGGAAGCACAGCATAAGTAGCCAATTCAGGTGGAACTTTTGGATTAACATTTGAAGCTATCCACCCTTCAGAAGCACCATAATCAGCAGTCAACAAAGGTAACACCCCTGCATAGTGTCTTAACTTTTCCAAATATGGTTCCATTGAACCAGTCATAATTCCATAAATATACTTTGCATTAGGAAATATCTCAGGTATCAAACCATACCAACCACTCAACCCTAAACATTTTTTGTGTATAATGTTAGCTAGTTCTGGATTCGGTTTCAGTATTTTCGACATAGCGATTCGAATCGACGGAATCGTGATTCGGCTAGTAAGAACACCTTGTTTTATATCATTACAAAGCTCTTCCCAAACTTGTTCAAATGTTCTGAAAGCATGGACAATGCTATGTGCAAATGTTGAAGATACTAATTGAACTTCTTCACGGAAAATTAGTCCACATAGTAAATGGCAATATAATGATTGAAAAAAATCAGAACCGAATATAACTTCATCTGGACTGCAGCATTGGGATTGAAGTGCTTTCATTGTGCGTTTGTAATGTGGATTGCGAAACACGTTACTTGTAGCTGTTGTTGCTATCAGACCACCTGTTGTTTTTGACTGTTTGCTTCCATATATGAAGTTTAAGGCTTTTCCATTTTTTATAGGAAACTCTCTGCATAAAGATATAATTATACAACTGTAATACTTTGTTAAATATAATTTTAAGCGACATAGTTCAAATTCTCTCCGGAATAAATATAAAATTGATAAACTATCATTTTAGTTTTTGAAATTGTATGAAGTGTGTCACTTTAGTCCATAACTCAACCAAAAACTTAAATTAGTTTTTTGAAATATACGATTTATTATTATAAAAGTCATTGAAAAATAACTGTTAAAATAATCGTCGACTGTTATAACGACATGAACTAAACTAATTGACGTTTTAAAAATTAAAAGACTAAGACTAAAATGATTGTTCGCTTCATAAAAAATATCATTAGTGTCACTTTATTTAATAATAAATTTTTCATCCTCATTTTTCTTGAAAAGGAAAAAGAATAGTGTCACAGACGGAAAATTAACATGGTAGGAAAGAATAGAAAATAAGAAAGAGGAAAAGTCACAGGTGCTATTCTATAGGTACTATTTATGGTGTTCACCAATTATAACATTTGACTGTTGATTAAAATTTTCACTTAAAGTTAAAAAAAGTAATTTTGTTTATAAAAGAAGCCGTGCATAAATTTTGTCCTACAACAGAATAGCTATTCAACCAAAAAATATAAAAAACGATAATTAAACTAAGAAAAGTTCAAAACCTGTTCCTAAAGGCAAAAGATGTCTGATATATCTGCATTGTGGTTTCAAACAATTCATCATTCCATGGTATATACTTTGGCTTCCCCTGAGTAGTACCAGAACTGCAAAAATACAATTCAAAAAATAAATATTCAAGCATAAATTTAGGGAGAAAAAAGTATAAGAAACAAAAAAGTAGAACCAAACCACACACCTTAAAGACATAGTAGTAATGGATTTTCCAGTAAGAATAGGAGAAGCATCACCATCAAGAATTCTATAGATATAAGGTTCCAAATCTTTGTGTGTAACAAGTGGAACACAAGCTTTGAAACTTTCAGGGTCAGTTCTTCCATTGAGACCCAAATTCTGCAAATATTCAGCTGATGCATTATCTTCCAAAATTCTTTTGAGTGTTTCCTTCTGAACCCTTTCTGCATCTTTAGTCATTGACTCAAAATCTTCTATAAATTTGTCCATGTTAAACTCTTCCACTTTCTCTAATAACATCCTCACAACCCTTCAACAACAGAACAAAGAGGTGTAAGAAAAGTATTACAAAATCCAAATTTTAATAGTAGAAGGTGATTGGGGAATAGTCAATTTGAGACAAAGATGTTACATAGAAAAAACAAACAATATTTTTAATACATTGTACCGTGTAGAAAAAGTATGATAAAGCCAAACAAAGATATTCATTATTTATATTCCTTCTGTTTTTCTTTAATCGTCACATTTGTAAGAAATATTATTTTTAAAATTTAATATAATATTAATTATTAATTTCTAAATAATATTTTTAATTATTTAATATAAAAGAAAAATACCAATATATGAAATAAGATAATAAATAATTAATAATATTATTAAAATAAATAAATAATAATATTAAAAGTAACACATTTTATTTAATGTTTTAGTATGGGTAAAAAACCAAAAAAAGTTAAAAGGAAAAAAGAGTGTATATAGTTTTCTTTTTCTATGTTTCTTTGTTTTGCATGTGACTAGGCGTGTATATTTAATTAACCTGTCCTATTTCTTTTAATAGATAGGGTCCCATAAACTAGGCAAATGCACATGGTACATGTACATCGAACCTTTGGTTTAGAAACAACAAGAGAAAGGGGATTTTTCAAAGTTGCATTAATGGTATATTTTGAGAATATGATGGAGCATTATAAATAATCTAAATTAGGCTTAGCCGTCGGGAATTGTTTGCAACATAAGAGTTTAACCGAGAAACTCATCACATTAAATTATTATAGGTTGAATCTTATTCCAATATATTAAGAGTGTAATTATTTATATAAATCACAATCATTTATAGCTGTACTTTTAATATAGTTATTATAAATGTCAATCTTTTTTTTAATAATTCAACGGATGAGATTTACACATGTTTTTGCAACATTTTTATCATTTAACTATAATTACACCAATGTTCACACAACATATTACATGCTAATAACTTGTTTTTTCTTTTATTCTCCTTGTTATGGCAATTGTCGCTTAAAGTCAACTCACTTTTCTACATAACAGAATCAAACACTCTCCGACATAAAAATTCTTTTAAAAAGACAAATCAGATTCATTATGCAAATTAAAAGACTCGATAAAGATTAAGGGTCATGGAATAGAATTGAGTACAAAGATTAATGCAGTTAAAAGGAACGGTAAAAACATCAAATGAAAAAAAAAAAAAAAAGTCAAAGAAGATAAAAAGAAGTAGTGTATATATGTCGATAACATAAAGTAGTGTCTGAATAAAGATGATTTTAGAAAGTACTCCATTTTGCGGTGATAATAACCAACCAACCATATTGGATTAGAGACATCTAGAAAAAAGATAATGACAAGTGGGATTTGTGGGAACCCAAAAATATTTGTAGGAAAATAGAAAAAAAGTCAAGTACAGTCCTACCCCAACCATATATTGAATAATAGTAATAATAGTGGTAAATCCAAGAAATTAAGAGAGAAAAATAATCATCCCATTAATCATTTGAGTTGATACTGATTAACATAAATCATAAATTAACATAAATTTTAAATTTTTTAATTATTTGTTAATATAAATCATCACATCACAACCAATATAATATGAGAGGCCAGTTACAATAAAAGTCAATCATCTATTTATTTAGAATTAAATTTAATTAAAAAAATTGGTAAGATTATATATATATAAAAAAAATAGAATGAAGAGGAAAAAAGAATTTTAGCGAAAATTGAGAATACCTGGGGTGGGAGAGAATCTTGGTGAAATTGTTGTTGAAGAAGTGAAATAGAGTTGGGGATGGAAGCAATATTGAAGAAAGTGGCGAATTAGATGAGAAAATAGGTTGAGTTGAATTAGGAGTGAGTTTGTGTGTGTACTATGATATCATCAGAACAGTAGGTACAAAAAGAAGTTGTTTCTGAGTTGGCACATAATAATAGTAACACTGTTGTTGTGGAAGTGGTGGTATGCACTGTGCAGAGTGATGAATGAAGAGAAAATTAAGAAATGATGAAGAGGGTTGAAGATTCTTCTTTCTTGGGAGGTGGAATAAATAGCGGAAAACCAAAATCATGTGGAGTTGTTGGATTGACGTTTGTGCCATTCAGATTGGTCTCATTGCTTAGAATGCCGATAATACCCCTTATGTTTTGCACCAATTACGAGGAGAGGTCATTAATAAAATATAGTTATTTTGTCATTGGATTGAACGCCACGTCATCTTATATGGCCCCGAATCCGCAACAATGATCCGGTCCGGCGATTCCTTTCTTTTCTATTTTGTTTTATTTCTCCGATTCAATACTTTTTTCTCCATCACATCTATTTTTATTTTTTTTTCATTTCAGTATCCATCTCTTATTTTTTTATTTATCTCTCTATTTTTATTTAAATTTAATGTGTATATATTGTAAGTATTTACATTATTAATTATTCTCGACCGTTAGATTATTAATAATGTTTGACTTTATTATACTATTTATAAAATTATATGTATGATTAGTTATGATTTATTGACTGTTTAAAAAAAATTATACACCAACACCAACCGTATGTATAAATTAAACATCATTTATTTTTGAAATTTTTTCTCTCATTTTGAAATTTCTTAATTTTGATTTTTTTTTTCCTTAAATTTCTAGACTAAAAATAGTGATGTAGCATACAATATGATATTTTAGAATGATAAGCATTTATAAAATTGAAAAAAAAAATATCTTTTTGAAAAACACATTTTTGTCTCTTATAAAAAATATCATAAGTACAATATTACATCTATTTAAATGACTTAAAAATTTATAAAAAAATGAAGTTTAGAGCCCATTATTTACTCCCTCCGGTCTTTATAAATACACTCTTAATTATATTCGTTCGTTTTTTTGCAACTTGCGATAAATACCATATGAAATTTTTAAACCAATTATTATTCTGAACGTAAATTTAAAAAAAAAAAGTTCAATTGTCAAATAAATTTAATATTCTTTCATTCTTATTACAAAGGTCTTATTTGGCTTGTACATATAATTACTTATTAAGGTGATAGTTAATTAAACGAATTTATTTTTATTGATTTGATATAAAAAAATATATATATTTACTGACTTATCCTTAATTACTATGATCATATCACACAATATTAAATAATTAATGCTATGATATTTTTAGAATAACGTCATATTTAATTGAGGTGAGAGTACATGGTAGATGAAGTTTGCAAAGAGAGTGCTTTAAACATTTAAACACGAAGAGAGTGCAAGGCACCAAACCACTCTTGTAAAACCGACCTACCAACAAAACTTGATACCAACAAAAAAAGCGTTTAAATATATGCATGAAAGATGTGAAACCACCTCAAATTACTGTATAATCCAAGTTGCCAAATATGAGGCACAGGAAGTACTATAAAGATAGTTAGTTAAATAAAAATTCATTTTATCATAAAAAAAAACAATGCACTCAATAATTTTTGTAAAAATATTTATAACATCAAATGAAGCTAAATATGAGATAAAATGAGTAGTCCATAGGTCCAGGATAAAAGAAAAATATATGTTTTCTTATGATCTATTATAGAGAAAACATGAGAATAATGTACACATGCTTTATTTAATTTTATTGATCTTTTAAAAAAGTTTATTATCGAAAATACAGTAACCTTGAAGATATTTATGTTGAAAGGTACCTGTGTTTTAGAGTAATTTTCTAACCCGGTTTTTTATACAACGTTGAAAGTTACTCGACAATATATTTTTAAATAAATGAAAATTATATTGGAAATAATATTATTAAACATAGTAAAACTATTTAAAAAATATTTTTATTTTAAATTAAAAATTATGAAAATTCTTTGGTGAATATTTTGTATTAGAGAATGGGACATTTAAAAATTAACCTGTTATAGTTTTATTAAATTAAATTAACATGTTTTAGTTTTATTAAATTAAATCACATATGAATAAGTTAATTTATATTTAACATTACTAAATTTTTAACTTTTATCTTTTTGGTCTATTTTAAAAATGACACTTGTTGTTATGATTTTTTATAAAATCAAAATTTTAATTTCAATTGTAAAAAATAATTTATTTAATTATTAAGATTAAAATTAAATAAATAAATATATCAAAACTCTTAATTTAATAAACTTTAGTAGACAGTATAATAATATTCATATTATTGATTAAAATATTTTGAACATTCTATTGTATCAAATATCTCTCTAAGAGAGAGCAATTTCGATTCGGGCAAACAGTTAATATTACTTTAATTACACATCATACAAACAGTTAATACTACTTTGATTACACAACATGTATAGAACTCTCTAACTAGCGATTGAGAGATTCTGTTTATATACTGTTGAGCTCGTATAGGTTATGAGAGGATTAACAATCTGTATAACTCTATATCTACATTATTAATTCTTATAAAATATTATTGATATATTGAATTTTTTCCCTAGTGTTTTTTGGAAAATGTTTCTAAAAGGCTTGAATGAATGATGTAATTTATTTTGCGACAAGTTTAACAAAACTGTGTTTATTTAGCCGTATTTGAACATGAAAATATATCAAAAATTAAATTTTAGAATCAAAATTAATTCTACTTAACAACATCAAATAAATGTAAAAATTAATTTTATTTTTTTATAGTTGATTTTGACTCTTCTAACATAAAATCAAATGTTTCTTCCTAGTAATTTTCTGTTTCAACAACATATTTATTAAACATGCTAGTATTTCTTAGACTAAATACATAAATATTGGCTAAATAACCAAAACAGAAAAAGAAGAAAAGAAAAGAAAAAAAACATGCATTTTATCATAAGAAAACCAACTAAACCAACCGCTTTAGCATCTTAAAAAACAAAAAATTTACTTAATGAAAACACTCAAATCTTTTTTTATGTAATAAAAAAGTTTCACATTCTAATATTCTTAAAACTATAATTGATAAATTCTTATATAAATTAAATAAAACATTTTGTTTTGGTTGTAAATTATTTAATACTCAAGTAAATTGAGTAATGAATGTATTAAGAATGGGAGAATATTAGTTATAATTGGGAAATTATGAGACAAAAAATGTAAATTGACTAATTAATGTATTAGGAATGGGAGAATATTAGTTATAATTGAGAAATCATGAGACAAAAAATGAGCACATTGCTCATATGAGAAATATTAGTTATAAATTGAGAAATCATGAGACAAGTAGTAAACATATTACTAACATGAGTTATTGAAGTGGTACAATGTATGCACATTATTTTCTTTTTTAACTAAAAGATGGAAAATTTTACATGAGTTATTGATGTTGTTGTAAAATAGTTGAAATGTCTTATTTGATTTTTTGAAAAATATAGAGAAAATATATTTAAAAATGCCATTAATTATCCTAATTTTTTTTCTATAGTTATTAAATAAAATATTAATAATTTATTTATTAACTTTTGAAAAAAATCCGTGTAATAGTTTTGCTTTAGAACTCATGACGAGCCCCGATACGCCTTCCCCTGCGATCAGGTTTTCTCTTCGGTTTGGTCGGATAGAAAAACAAAAGCACTTAATAATGGTTCCTTGCATCCCTCAGTAATGCGTTAAGTTGTGACTGATTGTGTAGTTTGTACCGACCAAGATAGTTGCACACGTGACCAATTGAAAGCCCAAACTTTCAGCTTTCAAACTTTTCGATTTATTTTGGCAGATAGTGAGCTTGAATTGATTTTAATTTATAGCTATTGCCTATTGGAATTGTGAGGAGGGACTCATTCTTCCACATAAGTTACCTCTTCAAATTATAAAATTGCATCTCAATCTGAAATATGACATGTCATAAATTTCTAAAGTGCACTATTTTGATAAATTGTTCATTGTGGATAGATATTTGAAATATATTCAAAACTCTATTTAAGATCTATAACTATAAGTTTATATATATTTTTTTCGTGATCAAGACAATAATTTAGTTTATTTTTGTTTGATAAAAATAAAAGAAAATAATTATGTATCTTTTAAAATTCAATTTATCGAATTAATTTTAATCAAGTCATCGTTTCAATCATAAAAACGAGAACGAATATAAATTTTTAATTTTAAATAGTATATTTGATCATTGTTAAATTGTTAAATGATTTTTAAGCATTTGTCACGAACGATTTGGTGTTGGTCTCCATAAACATTGCAAATTTTCCTACTTATTTGTATTTTAAAAAAAAAATAGTTTTATAAATGCAGTTAACAAAGACAACTATGTTTTGCGAAAGGTAGCTCAACCCAACATTGGCCAAATAATAAAGGTTCTCTCAACAGAAGAAATATCCATATATGTTTAACAAAGTACGAAATAAATTATACATCAACTCTTGAGCTAGTTGGCCTAATAATAACTTCCTTTGGCATTTAGTAACATGACTCAAATATTCGATCCATATCATTTTCAATTGAGTAAAGAAACATTTTCAACATTAAATGTTGAATATAAAAGCATCTAAATGTCGTTAGATATTAATTTAACGAAAAAATCCACACACACGTATATTTTAAATTTAGTTTAGTTCCTATTTATATTTTTTAAGTTTTTTTATTTAGTTCATTAAGTGACATTTCTTTTACTATATTAATAGTTTCATTAAAAAATATCATGTGTCTGTTAGGATGCTGATATAACAAATTTTGAAAATAAACTATTTTAGAATTAGTCCTTTTAAATTTCGACAAAAATATATTTATGGTCTTTTATTTTAGCGTACTTCTCACTTATGTTCATTTTCTTTCTCTTCATCATCTTCTTCCTTACCCTCTTCTTTATCATTTTTTGTATAAAAATTTTAAAATAAAATTTAGGATTCTTCTTCCACCAAAAAATACACATGTATAATCATCCCTTCTTAATCATCATCTTCCTCTCCAACATTATCATCATCATCAAATAAATAAAAAATCACACAATCGTCAAATCCAAACATTAAAGGAAAAAAATTATAAAAATAAAAAATATGTTTGTTTATCTTCTCAAAATCATGTCTTTTTTCCTTCTTTAAAAAAATTAATGAAATTAAACTACTAATTTGTCTCCATGGATTTCCCCTCTTTCTTCTCCCCAAACTTACTCACCACCCCAATCTTTCATATTGTTTTTTTCTAGATTAAAGAAGAAGATGATGAGAAGAAATTTTATGAGTTTGAAAAAAGCTATGTGATTTTTCCTTCTTCTCGCAACAAAATTTAAATCAATTATTTTTTAAAATTCTTCGTCTTTTTCATCATCTTTGTCATAAATAGAAAAAAAAAATCAAAATAGTTAAAGTTAAAAAACAAAGCAAATCTGAAGCTAAAATATAAAAAAATCCAAAAATCTGAAATTAAATCCTAACTTAGAATAATAGATTTATAATTGAAGACATGAAAAGTAAGGAGTAACATTTCAAATAACTTAAAAGGATCAATTAAAAAGAAAAAAAAAACATAAAAGATAAATCTATAAAATGAGTCAAACTTAATGGTAGAAAGAGATAGAGAAAAAAAATAAAAGCAAAGAATAATTGAGAAGAGAAATAAAAAAAAAACAGTGAAGAAAATGCA
>JBBPBQ010020321.1:63804812-63820156 GCA_037974755.1 Cicer yamashitae | reverse complement strand
TTATATAACAAAATATGTGCAATTCCACTATAATTAATTCAGATAATTATGAGATCTTGAGTTCGAATCGGCACAAGATACCTAATATAACAATATCAATATTTATCAGTTGAATTAGAGGATTATAAGAAGAAAATTTAAATTCACTTGAGTCATTTCCACTCCAACATTAATATCCAACTAATTAGCAAAACTTCATATATATATATATATATATATATATATATATATATATTAATTCGCATGTGATTAATGTAGTTAAACTGGTCATTAATAATGCAAGGAACAAGACCACCACTAAGTGGCTTTTCACTGTCACGGTTAATGTTATATTATATATTTACTTCGATGATCGACAGCATCTAAAGACTAAAATAATATATTGATATACCTTTATACAGACAAACACTTTAGATTTTGCTTTGGGACAAAACTGGAGGTTCGCATTAATTTGTTTGCTTCACCATTTCTCTATAACCTTCCTCCACGTTGATATGTTTCGTCCTCCATAGTACGTACATTTTGGTCTTACATTTTTCTTCCATGCCTGAAAACAAGAATATCAATGCTTAATCTTTGATTTGTCAATATGTTATATAGCTTTTTTTTTACAGAAATATGATTATATAGCTGTTACATAATAAAATGAGTTTTGGGTATGATTTTTTTTTTTTACTCATTTTGGGCGAGTTCCTGTTTTGGAAATCATGAAATTACATATCCAAGTGAAAGAAAATTAAAATTGACTAAAGTGTACTTCCACAATCCCGCAATAGTCGTCGCATTTTTTAAAAATAAATATATATTAAGTACGTACTATTTAAAAATTTCGTAATCTGTACAAAATAATAAAATATAACCGTTATTATAAAACAAAAGGAATAATTATTTTATTGCATTTGTTGGAATTTACAAACACAAGTTGGATGAATTGCTAGGCCTACTATATTTAATTGTTTCCTAATTAATCATTGAGAAATAAGCACAGACTAATCTTCTCTTTATTATTACAACAAATATTTTAAGAATTTAATATATATATATATATATATATATATAAAGGTGAAATTCATTGACTCCATTTATGCAATAAATTACTCTATTTAATAACTCAATATCAACCACGAATTTCACCAATCCAACCGCAAAATCAATATTTTTTATTGAATTGATCAACTCTACAAATTTTTATAAAATTTTAAAACTATTTAATATTTTATTAAATAATTTCAAACGAACGTATAATAATTTTTAAAAAATATAAATAAATATTGATGACTATATTATATAACTATCAATTTTGAATTTATATAAAACTTATTGTGTTTGATCATTAATATATTATATCAATAATCAACGGTTGAATTTGTGAAATTCGTAGTTAAAATTATGTTATTAAACAACTTATATTCATGGAGTCCATAAATCTTTGATATATATATACGCGCGAGGGTAACATGGTGAAGAATATTTTAAGAGAAGATTAGCATATTTCCTAAGTAAGAGGAGGTTTAATTACCTGGAATCTTTGATGGTAGTTTGAAATCTTGATGAAAATGATTTCTTCCTAATTTGCTTAGGCTCATTTTTCTCTCTTTTCTTTGTTTCTAGTTTCGACATGCACATTTTAGTCATACCAACTTGATTTATGATATGTTCGGTCTCTTCACTATGTATGCAATCTTCATCGTTTGGAAAGTAAACTAATGAAAGAGTTACAAGCAACATGTTTAATTCAGCAAGTGATGTGTTTGGTGTTTGTGAACGACACAATGCTCCATTTTCTTCTTCCTCTTCATATTCTTCTTCTTTGTCTATCTCATCATATCTTTCTCTCTCTTCTTTTTCCATGTCCTAACAAAATGTATGTCTCGTGATTAAAACTTGATCTTGATTAGAGTCTTTGTATTTATGTGTTAATATATGCATTCTTGAAACTTCTTTTCTTTTAGTAAAAATAGATTTGAGAGATAAATTAAGAAAAGGAGATGAAAGGGTATAAAAGAATACCAATATTAAGAATGCTCAAGAAAGGTATCAGCCTAATTTGAGTTTGAAGAATGGATTCATTTTTTTCCCCTCAATTAATTATTTCCAATTTTAATTTTCTTTCAAAAAATGTGGGGTTATTAATGAATCTTTAACTCTTTTTTTTTATATGATTGGTTCATAGTACTCTAAAAAAATGAAGGTAAAGAGTTAAATAATGGCCAAATGTAGCGTGACCCCTTTTTTTTTGCTTTGTTAAATTATTACTCCTTTCTTTCAATGGTTGTTTTTGAAGTAATGTTTCAAATTACCATGAATTAAATCACTGAAACACATGAAAATTAAATTATTTACTTTTTATATTTGGTGTATTTAAGGGATCATATAGTTTGGTGATTTAAAAATAAAATTTTAAATAAGAATTAAAATAACAAGAAAGTTATGAATTTAACCTTTTTTTTCTAATAAAATTAACGATTAATTATTAATATTGATTAGTTAACAATACTATATTTGATGTCTTTAGTATATTTAAAAAAAATACTAGTAGATAGTCATGATCATCCTATAAATTTAATGGATTAAATTAATATACAATTATAAAAGTCAAATGATGTGATATAATAGTAAATTTTAGTTAGATTGAGGTATTAACTACTCACATTAAATTTTCAATATAAAAAAAGTAGTCAACTTTAATGGCATAAAATAAATTTATAAAGAAAATAAATTATATAAAATAAATTTATAAACTTTTAAAATAATTTATTGTTATTACTTATCATCAAATTTTAGATTTTGGTACTTTGATTATTTTCAAAATTTTAAAGAATTGAAAATTTAAAAATAATGTAAATCTATATAAAAAGAAATGTTAACAAATATTTCAATAACACTCGTTGATAGATAAAAAAAAAGAAAATAAAGTTCGATAATTTACTATTAATACTATAAAATTTGATTTTGTTTTTTAATTTCTTAACGACAAAAAAAAAAAATATAAAAAATGTAAATCTAACTAAGAAAATAGAACACACGTGGCAAAATGTTAAGCAAATTACAGATCCAAGTTGGCAGTAAAACGGTGCGTTTAGACTCGTCTTCCTTCCTGTGTGAGTGAGTGTAACAGCGTGTGTGGATCTACCCAACTGGAAGAAGAAGAAGATGCAGTGGTACTTGGTCGCTACGCTTCTCACCGTTCTCACCAGTTCTCAGGTCACACTCTCATACCGTAATCATTCTCTAAACCCTAATTTCATCTATTTCATTCTTCATTTTACTTTAACAATTTCACGTGGCAGGGAATATTAACAACCCTATCTCAAAGCAACGGAGCGTATAAATATGATTATGCAACTGTTCCATTTCTCGCCGAGGTTTTTAAGGTATCATCAATCAACTTCATCATTTTTGTAGCAAACTTGATATAGTTTTGAAATCTTACTTGTTGGTGGTTTCATTTCAATTTTCTCCATTGAAATCTTCATTTTTTTTTTCTTAGCTTGCTGTTTCAAGTTTGTTACTGTGGAAGGAATGTCAAAAGTCACCTCTTCCAAAGATGACAACGGATTGGAAAACAGTGACTTTGTATCCAATTCCTTCTATTATATATCTGATTCATAATAATGTTCAGTTTGCTACACTCACATATGTGGACACTTCTACATATCAGATAATGGGTAATTTGAAGATTGTTACCACTGGAATACTATTCAGGTGCATTTTCTTTTGGCAAAATTACACCTGTAGTACTTTAAGTTTAACTCATTTTCCGCTTAGGTTCTTTAAGTTATTTTATTCTGATTTGGTCCTTTAAGTTCTATTCTATTTGCACTGTTAGTCTTTTATCTCAATTTCGACAACAATTAGTTCAATTGAAAGTGTATGATCATTTGAAACTCTATTGAATGCTGCAATTCTTCATACTAATTCGTCAGAAAACATTCATCAAATCTTATAAATAGTCTATACTTCTTGATTTTCTCTACAACAATTTAGGCACACGTATAACCTTAAAAACAAGGTAATAAAGGTTTATCCACATAATCAATATCTTTAACTTCCTTCACATGCAAAGTAGCTTGGACAATCAATTTGTTGCGATGTTCGGATTAAATCTTAACATTTTATGACACTAATTCGAGAAAATTTTCAAACTTAAAGGACTGCATGCATAATTTAATATATCTTTAGGCTAATGGTGCAAACGAATGTAACTTAAAGGACTGAATTGGGAAAAATAAACTTAAAAGACCTAAATGAAAATTGAGTTAAACTTAAAGGACTAAAGGTGTATCTTTGCCTTTTCTTTTTTACGAATTCAGACTCAACTTGTGTCTCTCAGTCATTGTATTGTAGTTTGTTTCCCAATTAGTTAGAGGCTGATGTTAGATAGCTATTTGTAGGCTTTTCTTGGGGAGGAGGCTTTCTAACTTGCAGTGGATGGCCATTGTGCTGTTGGCTGTCGGAACAACCACAAGTCAGGTACCAAAATTTTACAGCCTTAAAAATTTACTTGTCTGGGTTTTAGTTTACTTTATAAGAAGATAATCTAAGCACTATGCATTATTTATTCGCAATGTATCAAGAACCGGAATATTTGATGTTTGTACAGGCTCGTATAGCTCTGATACAAAAGATATGAAACTATTATATTACACAAGTCTCACATTTTATAGTGTCATTCTCGTACAGAAAAAATGGCCACATCACAATTACATTAATCAAATCTTCTTCCATTGACATAATTAGTTCAAAAATATTCCCTCTATCATTTTATACAAAGCTTTTGTTCTTATTTTTTTTTGTAGTCAGTATATCGGGAAAATTAACCATATCATACAAAATGTTATTGAGATGGAATCTCTATTGATTGTTGTTTTAGGTCAAGGGATGTGGAGAGGCTTCCTGTGACTCCGTTTTCTCAGCACCAATTCAGGGTTACATGTTAGGAGTTCTATCGGCTTGTCTCTCAGCATTAGCTGGAATTTATACTGAGTTTTTGATGAAGAAAAACAATGACAGCTTATACTGGCAGAATATGCAGTTGTACACGTAGGTGTTTTTTTTGTTCAAATTTGTCATCATGTTATGTCTCTAGATAGCCATGTGAACACATTTGCCAGTGTGATTACCTTTTGAACTATTTATTTCAAAAGCTATTTCTTATTCAACTATCAAATGAACATGGTTATTATATGCATAATGAAATCTATGTTCTGTTTTCGCGTTAGCTAAGAAGGAGCATAACATATACTATTGTCAAATTTAAGTTGTCCGTCCAACGTAGGATTCTAGTTCCTATATTCTTTTTAGTTTGTCAAATTTGTTTTTTGTGGTTTTCGTGTGATATTGGTTGTGTTTTTTTAGGTTTCTTTATATTATGTTTAATACAGTTGGATTTCTATTGTTGTTGGAATATCTAGCAACATAAGCAGGATGTACTCCTTTAGCTATTTTTTCATAGTTTTTTTTAAAAAAATTATGAGGCTTTTATTTCTGCCCCATTTATTTGTAGAAAGTTGTATCTGATTTGTGTTTTCTTTCCGTAAACCAAGTCCCCGTTTGTGTAAAATGGGAAGATGCGACAAGCATTTCTTGAGTATGGTCAGTAGTTTTTTGATATCTACTAAGAGGAATGCACATTAAATGGGTTTCTTTCTCCAGGTTTGGTTCAATTTTCAATTTGGCACGACTTATTGTGGATGATTTCAGAGGCGGGTTTGAAAACGGGCCCTGGTGGCAACGCATTTTCAATGGATACACTGTCACTACCTGGCTGGTAGTATTAAATTTAGGGTCTACTGGTCTTTTGGTTTCATGGTTAATGAAACATGCTGATAATATTGTAAAGGTATATCTTTCAACCCTCTTGCAAGCCTCTTTCCACTTGTATTTTTCTATGCTTCATACATTTGATGAATTCTTAATGTGAAGTTTCTTTTCCTCTGAATAATCTTTTTCTTAAAGGTAATTCAGCAATTTTTACGTGGCACGGAAATTACTGATAAATCATCACATCATAGTATATAGTCTGTGTGTGTTTGTTTATTTCTTTTCTTTTTTCCTTCTAACTGTTGGCTGTGTCTTCTTTCTTTAGGTCTATTCCACGTCCATGGCAATGCTGCTGACAATGATTCTATCAATATTCCTCTTCACCTTCAAACCTACACTGCAGGTAAGTTTCCAGCCCAAGCAATTCAAAAATTTGTATGCAATCACTCCATACTCTTCTCTCATGTCCTAAGATTTAGGTCAAATCAATTTGCTTCACATAATTTAGAATTTAAGATGCCACATGATGATATAGTCATAGGATGTTGTGTTACAGGATAAGCAAAGCTGCTTTGCTGTTACTATAGTTTAGAATCTGTCGTTCTTAAATTGTGTGAAATGCTTTATTTGATTATTCTTACTTAGACCGATTTATTGTTTCATGTAATGAAATAATTTATTTATAATAGTATATTTAACGAATGCTGTTTCTTGTTTGTTCAGATTTTTGTTGAAATTGAATATTTTTATGATTGTTCGAAACCTTTCATGTCATTGTTGACTGGCTATAACTGGATAATAATTTTCTGTTTATTTCTCTTTGCAGCTTTTCTTAGGAATTATTATTTGTATGATGTCTCTACACATGTATTTTGCCCCACCAAATGTGCTCTTAGATATGCCATTAACAGTTAAATCAGATGAAGAGAGGCTCATTGAAGTTTCTGTTGATAGGAGAACACATTCTTGATGTATATTGACATCTGACTACAACGCTTTGGTAATTGAACATTTATTTCAGTTTTAAATGTTGTTTTACTTCATAATTACATCAAACAAATTCTTACCATATGACATCGGACATTTCTAGTTAGATGATAAGTGTAGCATTAACAAAGTATTTATTGGATGTTAATTTTGATTAAACATGCCTTGTGACTTAGTAGTCGGAAAGTTGAAACAGGCTCTCTTTTCTTGACAGTAGGACTGAGTACATCTTACCCTGCAAAACCCCTCACATAGTGGGCGTCTCAACTCTCAAGAGTCAGACCACCCTTTAAACTCATATATAACTGTACAAACACAGCCTTGTATCCTCTTATTTAATGGTACTATATAATGTTCATACTTGTGCAGATCCATATGAAGATAAACCCATTAAGTACGATAGAAAGGGAAAGGGGGGAAGGGAGTGATTCATTATATTGCATGCATTATTCTGATTGGAGTATCACTATCAATAAAATATTATTGTTTTTATTCTGGGTACGTAACAGTATATACCAGTTCATTTTAAATATTTTGGTATTTTTCTTTTTCTAGTTTTAAAATCAAAAGACTATTATATGTCCCTTCATGCTAATTCTGCTAGGTCTAAAAAACATATATACATGGAAGTGTTAACAGTTAATAAGAAGTTCATATTGGTTATTACCAAAACAAGAAGTACCTATTGGTCACTGGAGCAAATTGCACCTGTCTGTGCTAAAATTGTTTTGATCTGCTGAGCAGACTATGGCTGAATTTTATATTCATGTGTATAGAATGAAATTGCAGCTATTACGTTTTTTGTTCCTGTTGATTCACTTGTATTGATAGTTTTGGTTTTCAATATTTTCCTGTTAAGTTTTTTCTTTAACCCCCCTTTTCCCCCAGGGTTTTTCCAAGAAGGCCTATTAAAGTAATATGTTCTATAGCAGAGTTGCAGAATATTATTTCAATCTGCAATGGTTCAATGATTTCAAAAAGCATGGGCTTCTTCATTCGAACGACTTTGACTCTATATGGCTATTAGCTAATTTGAACATCCCATGTATTGAAGGAAAAGATGGTTTTAACCTTTAATGAAATGCAGAAAATGTGATTTACTCGAAAAGTGGATGTTGTCTTTTGGATTTAGCCAAAGGCTTTAACTTCTCTCTGCGGGTACTGATAGGGTGCTACCCAAATACCCATTGACCCTATGGCACAAGAAGCCAGCCACCACATGTACTCTATATTTCTAACCTGTTGCTGGACGAGCTAAACAATTTTTCACCATAATTAATTTGAATATCCTTGATTTACAGTTTGATGATAATATTGGCTGCTCTCTGATTGTGGAACAAAATGCATTTTATATCTTACTCCCCGACGCCACTGGATTGTAATTAACTGAATCGTGTCTATTTTTGGATTTGAATCTTTTTTTTTTGTTCTATTCTTTTCTCCTTTAAGAGAGATAGAGACAAAAGCAATACAAGAATAAATAATGTAAGCCCTATACAAACACTAAAATTGCTTGTGGCTCTATTTATCTCTCTTAACATGAGGGAGAAGAGTCTCTTAACATGAGGGAGAAGAGGATAGATGAAAAAGATATGGTTCAAATCTCTCTTAAAAGAGCTTATAGCTAAAGGATTTATGGAAAAGAATATATGAGATCTGAATCTGAAATTGGTTATAAGATATATAAATCGAAAGATGAGGCACTATACACAAATATAAGTATTTGTTACTCAAAGTTGTTTAGATAGTTTTTTGCTTGCATATAGACTACCTCAGGTAAAAAATAGTTAATGATGGTTAAATTAGTCTTTTTTTTGTTGATGTGATAATCGAAGGTTAAATTAGTTGATAATTAATGAATTTATAGTGGATAACTAATAAATTAGAGTGATACACGTGAATTACTTGTTAAATTTGAAGTGTTTGACAAAATTAATGGTTAAATAAATATATGAGGATGTAAATTTGAAGTGTTTGACAAAATTAATGGTTAAATAAATATACGAGGAACATAATATTTTTTTAATTTAGATAATGAGAATAAAAATGAGTAAAGAAATACACAATATAAGTTACGAACTAAAATGCTATTTGAAGTAACATGAAAAACACTATAAATACAAGTTGACGAAAGAATGATTGTTATCAAAAGTTAAAACTCTACTCTGATCATATAATAAGATTATACAATACATGTTATTTGTTCTAGATTAACTATTAGAACTTATCAAATAAAATCATAATAATATTATAATATTTTTTTTACAAGTATGATAATATCTTTTAAAATGATAAATATATGTTAATTTGGCCAAATCTTCGATCTCCTTTTTTACGAATGCAATGTAGAATAACTCTAAACTAAATTGAGTTTGTATTTATATTCAAATTGCTTTTATCGTGCATAAACTGTCAAAGTGTCAAATAACAAAATGACTAAAATTATATGACTATAAGTCAAAAATATAAAATTATATGACTATAAGTCAAAAATATAAAATTATATGACTACATTTTTTAAATAAATCAATATCAATTTATTTTTTAATGAAAAATTTAGACCGGGGGGAATAATGACTCAATTTTTAAAGTATCCATTTTATATATTATCAATGTAAAAAAGGAGATACTACTATTTAAAATTGATTGATATTATGCAGGTTTAATACTATATATATATATATATTAATAGTGTAAAAAAGTTTTTTTAGTTTCAAAAGAAATGATAAATCCCATCATAATTAACTCATATCGTAAAACAAGACGTCTAATCTAATCATATAATATTTTTTAGTTGAACTAAAAGTTACGAGCATTGTAAATTTTTTTATGTGTTTGTCCAATCATATTATACCATGATAAAATTGTTTGATATATTAAATATTTCCTTAAAAGAAATATCTATACAAATATTTATTAAATTGACCACACACATTATCATTAGACTGCAACAACATTGTATGGGTAAAAAATATAAAGGGAAACTAAAATGTAAAACTTAGTAGAATATTAAATATAAAACTCACATTTAAAATTATTTTACAGAAAGTTTCTTTTAACTAAAGGTTCATTATAAAAACATTTTCTATTTTTATTTTTTTAAAATTTATATTAATTTTATTTGTTAACAAAAGATTAATAATTTTTAAAAGAAATTAGTGTATGTATATTAAAAAAAATAAAAACATATAAAAAAATCATTATTTCAAAAATATTAGTATACCCGTAACAATGGTTGACTAATAAAACATCAATTTGGAAAGAGAAAAAGGTCTAAATGATGCAGGGAAACAAAAATAAAAAAGAAACACATTGCAATTCCTTTGGCGGTTCAAAAGTAGACAGTGGTGAATGTGATGATTGATTAGCGAGTGTGAGTGTGTAGTGAGTGTTAGTTAAGCGTCCACTAAACAACACAAACCAAAGCAAAATCATCAATTATTCCCTTTTCCCTTTTCATCCTCATCCATTTGCATTTTCTTACAAAGTGAGTGAGTGTGTTAGTTAGTGTTTATTTCAAAAAGTGTGTTCCCCCGCCACGAAACCCTAGTTCTTCCGATTAAGAAAATATGCCGAGGGAGATTATCACTCTTCAGGTTGGACAATGCGGAAATCAGATCGGCATGGAATTCTGGAAGCAACTCTGTTCCGAACATGGTATCAGCAAAGACGGCATCCTCGAAGACTTTGCCACTCAGGTCTTTTTATATCTTCCTTCAACTTTCTCATTTGTGAATATTTTAGATATTTACTAAATTACCCGTGTTTCATTCAACTATATGAACTTTGATGAATTTAAAGTGTGTGAACTAGTAGAAATACTGTAGCATCGACTCTTCTTATCAAAGGTGTGTCTGAATACTGACATGACACTTGCATATGTGATTACATTTAATTAATTCATTTTTTCAAATTATTACCACTCAGTTTCATGTCTGGTGTTTGTGTTAGTGCTTCATAGAAAACAAAGTAACTAACTATTATTATACAACTTGTGTGATTAGTGAGTGTTTTAATTTTGTATTTACTTGTTTTTTGTTAAACTGATGCAGGGAGGAGATAGGAAAGATGTTTTCTTCTATCAAGCTGATGATCAGCATTATATACCGCGTGCTCTATTGATTGACTTGGAGCCAAGGGTTATTAATGGAATTCAAAATAGTGACTACCGAAATCTCTACAATCATGAGAACATCTTTGTCTCTGATCATGGAGGTGGTGCAGGAAACAATTGGGCTAGCGGATACCATCAGGTTTTTCACTAGAGCATCTTTTAATTTGGATTTTTATGTCACCCTTTTACAATGTTTTGTTACTTCTGATTCCAAGAATACTGTTTTCATCCACCGATAATTTATAGTGAACTTGTGTCATAGTTAACTAAGTCATGTGTGACACAAGACTTAGGGAGAAGTTTCTTTAGTACTTCTGTGCAGTGTCAGTGATGTTCCATTTGTTTGCTACGTTCATAAAGATAAAGTTGAAATGCATGTGCTAGCTTGATTATTTGTGTAGACACCCATGATGATTGTGAGTTGATGTTAGGATATAGAATAAAGGGTAATTAGAGTAGCATATAGAATAAAAGGATTAATAGAAACTACCCTAAAACAGAAACAGAAACTAACAAACAGAAAATAACTAACCTAACTAACTAATCCAACAACCCTTAGCTAATTCAACTACTCTAATTTCCCTTTATTTTATTTTCTAACAGTTGACCGTTGACGCAGTTGTCAATGTTGGCAACTTACAACTTAAGTCTTGTGACTAGGTTTTCTTTAGCATGTTGATGGTTGTCTAGCAATGCTATATTACATGCAGCTGTAATGTACTTCATTCAATGGCTTTGGTATATTATAACACTTATTGGCACTTGATAATCATTGAAAAACACTGCTTCACGTGAAATAACATAAAGGTCGGAGGGTAGACATTTGTGCATGTATGTTTTTTGTATTATAGAACTAGAAAAGCCTCATATGGTTTGACCGTATATTGTTAACCTTACAGTATTCAGGCAGTTTTTGTACAGAACCGGATTTGTGTTTTTTAAATGACTTAGCAAATGATAATCCCGACCAGTGTCTCCATAGGATTCATTATCAACTATTTTAAAATGTAAGGGATGTTCTTGATGTTTGATGCTAAGTGATGACTTTCTTATTTGGAATGTGAAGTAACTGTTGAACTTGTATGATTGTTAATATCTGGTCAGGGAAAGAATGTTGAAGAAGACATAATGGACATGATTGACAGAGAAGCAGATGGTAGTGACAGTCTTGAAGGTTTTGTTCTATGTCATTCAATTGCTGGAGGAACAGGCTCAGGTTTCTTTCTTTTTTCCGTAGTCTTTGCCTTAGAACATCCTATAAGCTTCTTCATTTGCCCCCTTTTTCTTATTGAACATTTGTTTCTCCATTTCTATATTAAAAGTTATTCCTTACATTTATACAGGTATGGGCTCATACCTATTGGAGACTCTGAATGACCGATACAGCAAAAAACTGGTTCAAACATACAGTGTATTTCCTAACCAAATGGAGACAAGTGATGTGGTGGTCCAACCGTACAACTCACTTTTGACACTCAAGCGACTGACTTTGAATGCTGACTGTGTTGTGGTTCTTGACAATACTGCACTTAATAGAATTGCTGTGGAACGACTTCATTTATCAAATCCTACATTTGCTCAAACAAATTCCCTAGTTTCTACTGTGATGTCTGCCAGCACAACCACCCTTCGTTATCCAGGATACATGAATAATGATTTGGTTGGTCTTCTTGCCTCTTTGATTCCAACACCAAGATGCCATTTTCTAATGACAGGTTATACTCCTCTGACAGTGGAACGTCAGGTGAGATGTTTTTTCGTTTTCCTCCTAAATATGATATTTGGAGCATCAAGATTTTTTCTTAATATTTGTCCTGTGAGTGTGAAGGTTTCTGTTGTTTAGTTGAACTGGAAGTGATCTGTACAGAAACTATTAATTCATCTCTCTCTCTCTCTCTCTCTCATTTTGTTAATCTTCCATAATTTGATCGGGATGTGCATGTAACAGCACAAATGTGATTTTTCCTATTACACTCTCCCGAAAACATTTAAAAAATTTATGACATTTCCTTGCAGGCTAATGTAATTCGTAAGACCACTGTGCTTGATGTCATGAGAAGACTTCTGCAGGTCAATTACTGCTTAAACAGTTAATCTTCCAACAAATGACTATGTACTCTACTGACATTAGTAATCCTGGCAGGCAAAGAATATTATGGTTTCGTCTTATGCCCGGACCAAAGATGCTAGCCAAGCAAAATATATATCAATTCTGAATATCATCCAAGGAGAGGTTGACCCAACTCAGGTAATGATAATAATTACAAAGCATTGTGATACTTCTGAAGTTTTCCATTTGTTAATTGAAACCGAGTTATAAAAGGATATTATCATCCATTTGTTAAGTGCTCATTTGGATTTGCAGTGATTTTTTGCATTATTATGCAGAGGAAACTTTGTGTATATAATTTTCTTTTCAGCTTCTACTAATGTTCCTGTGTAAAGCACTGATTTCCCTTTTCTATTTATCATTAGATCTTTTGCTTCTGCTGTCACATAAAAGCAATTTTATATTCAAGTCAAAACCTTGAAAACTTAAAATTAATCTTCAATTGATGTTGGTGGAGCTTTTTTAGTCTTTCTCTAATATATGTATACACACTTTCAATTGCGTTGCAGCTTGCTCAGATTGAATTGTATAGATGACAATACAAACTGAATGTACTGATCTTTTGTGTTCACGGGGCACAACTTGTGCTTCATGTTTACAATGAATAAAACTTTTGCTCTTTAAAAAAAAATGCCAGTATCATATATTTAGTGCGTAAATATTTTAACCGTGCTAAACTGTATTTTGATTTTAATAGGTTCACGAAAGTTTGCAGAGGATACGTGAAAGAAAGCTAGTTAACTTTATTGAGTGGGGTCCTGCAAGTATTCAGGTCTGTGATGTGATCAGTGGCATATCAATTTAAAGTTACTGCAGCTGCATACTTTCCTCTCTTTCATATTTAATTTTATGATAGTCTTATGTTGCTTTTCTGGTAGGTTGCTCTATCCAGGAAATCACCATATGTTCAAACTGCACACAGGGTAGTACTCTATATCCTTTTTCTTTCAGTCTTAGTTTTTATGCTTATATTGCTTTTCTGCATTGCATTTGATTATACTGGAGATGGTTTAACAGATCTTTTTCGGTATGGTTATTATTCTGAGGTTGGATAATCAAGAGAGTTAGTAATAACCTGTGTGCTTCTGTGTTTTTTAGGTCAGTGGCCTTATGCTGGCTAGCCATACTAGCATCCGTCACCTTTTTAGTAAATGTCTGAGCCAGTACGAGAAGTTGAGAAGGAAACAAGCCTTTTTAGACAACTACCGGAAGTTCCCAATGTTTGCTGTAAGTGTTGCAATTTCAGATCAATCTTTTAACCGTTGCTACAGCATCTGTTCTGTACTTGGCTGGTAGCATCGTCGTTAGATACTTGTCATTTCACCTGATGCCACCAATAACAAATGGACAGGATAATGACCTCTCAGAGTTTGATGAATCAAGGGACATAATTGAGAGTTTGGTTGATGAATATAAGGCCTGTGAATCCCCAGATTATATCAAATGGGGAATGGAGGTAGATGCTCTTCAACCTCACTTTCCATTTTCAGTTTATCTTGCATACTGCTAATTTTTATATATTTTTTCGTCGTATAGGATCCGAACAATATGCTAACAGGAGAAGGCAATGCTGCAGGATCACTTGATCCAAAATCAGTAGTGTGAAGAAACTATGTAAGCTATTTTTATTAGGTCATCATTTAGGTTTTCTTTGAGTTTTAGATTTAATTTTACACTCTTCCCCTAGCAAGATAAATGAAAGATGAAATATGAACGTTAAATGTGGTCACCATTAATCAGTCAGAAACTATTGTTTTTCTTTCATTCTAGGATTGTATGTGCCCTATGAATATAATGCTTTAACATCAAGGGAGGGGTTATGTCGGATCTGATCAGCAATGTTTCTAATGAAAACTTTTTCTTTTTTGGATGGGATTGCGGTGTGATAATTTCAATTGTGTTAGTTTGTTTGTCATTTGGATCTGCTGTAGTATATTATTTTACTGTATTGATTCGTTTTCAGCATTGTATATTGGTTGGTTGTTGGTCACTGTAACGTTGATATCCCACTAAAGATGTTAAAAGGGATGAACGAATGAAGAATCGTAAATAGTGACATCTTAACATGACACAGAAAATTGTTGCCAAATTTATTTTTTATTTTATTTATAGAATATATTTTAACATAAAATTATGATGGCATAAGTAATTAATTATACGACTGGGTAACAAATTTTAAATTTATACATTCAAATTATTTTACATATATAGATCTATGTAAATTATACGATTGTGTATATATGTATTATTTTACATAAATTTATACCTCCAATATATACGATTGTGTAGCAAATTTTTCTTAATGAAACAACTCTAATTGATAGATGAGATCTAGTCTACTTTTTTTTTTTTTTTTTTTTTTTTTTTTTT
>JBBPBQ010020321.1:63791331-63804541 GCA_037974755.1 Cicer yamashitae | reverse complement strand
GTAATGCCCCGAGCAATAATTTTAGTTCATTTGCAATAATTTTAGTTCATTTGCAGATGTGATCTCAAGCTTACTTTTTAATTTATAATGAATAACTAGTTTATTTAAATTTAACATATTCTAATACATTCATTTAAGTTCAAAAATTGTTTAAAATTTGATTAAAAGAAATAATTGTTAAAATAATTTTATTAAAAAAAAATCTGAGTTTTTTTGTATGAATATGGTTTTTGTGTTTTTTTTCTTTTTCTAAAGAGTCTAATATCGAAACACACACTAAATATAAAAATTGTTTTTGAGTTTTTAGTTATTAATATTTTTAGTCGTGTTCCTTAGATAATAATTTTAATTTTTAGATATTAAAGTTAAAATAATACCGAACAAACTCTAAATTTAGTTTAACTTTTTTTTCCCGAGAGATAGTTTTAATAGTCTTTCTTTTTACTCATGTTTAAGTAATAATATTAATATGTATAAAAATTGTGATCTTTAATCTTCCCAAAAGATATAAATATATTAGTCTATTTTTTTCTTTACCCCCGCTTCAAAGAAATAAACTCTAATAAGAATTATTTGTTTCTTAAAGAATTTGTCATTAGTTGGAGATCTGGACTCATCGATTGCTTAAATTTATTTACTTGTTTAACAATTAATCCAAAAATTAGTCTTTGACAATTTTTAACCACAAATTTTAAAGCAATAGAATTCGTATATTTTAGGATTTTTTTTACAGATAAAAAAAAATCCTAATTTATCTCAATTTTCTCCCTTTTATTGGTGAATTCATCCCTCTCAATTTCTCTCTCTCCTTTTTCCCCAATTTTCAATTTCAAACCATGGGTTTATATTCCCTCTAAATCTGTTTCAAATGTGCTACCCTCTCACGGTTCCTTTTGGTACAAAATAAATTTATAAGTTGGTAGCTAGAAAATACTTCCATTGATTATAGTTTTCCAGCAATTTCACGCAGTTCAAAATTTGGGATCCCTGGTGTTCGAGTCCATGCTTTGAATGTGACTTGATTAGGTTATCAATACAGAATCTGTTGATTTGTATGCTAAATATCAGAAGAGGAAGAAAAAATAAGACAGTGAAGTTAGTTAGATGTGGAGTGAGACAGTGAACTCAATTCCAATTCTTTTTTTGCAATGAATGAATTTAGATTCTGAATATGTTATTTGTCCTAGAGCTCCGCACTTAATAGATTAATTGATTATTCTCCGTAAAATAATCACCAATTTAGCTTTCTTTTTTATCTTCAGTTGTCCTATTTCTTGGTTAATGTATAATGCACAAATTAAGAGTTTTTCTATTTTTAACAGTATTTCTGTCCTATTAGTTATTTTATGGAACTTTTTATGCTCAGACAATTATTCAATTACTGAAACCTTATGATTTGAACCTCTTTCTTTCTATAAAAAACTTAGGTTATATAGTTAAAAAGAAAACATACTTTATAGATTGTGTTATCAATTCACCTCCTTAGTGAATTTAACTTATTTTTACAATGTATTCGTTAGAAACTATAGAAATTGGATTCTTACGAAAAGAATATTTTTATTGAGAATTAAGAAAGAAATCTCTCTTCCAAATATTCTTTCTTTGTAATAGAGTTACTGTTATGTTTAATAATTGATTACAATATTCAATTATCTCTCTTTTAACTCCCTAATCTCTCTATTTATATAGATAGTCTTATAACAATCTTAACTATCTAACAACCAACTATTATTATTAATTAACTACCCATTCAAACAGGTAAGTATATCTATATACACACCCTTTTTATTTCTTTGTTAGATAGAATATAAGGTTAATTATAGTTTTAATTTTTTTATTTTATTTGGATTATGATCCTTAAATAAAATTTAAATTTAAATATTGAAGTGTCATTTTTAATGTTAAATGTTGTATAAAAAAAAATATGACATCATTCATTAATATTCTTTATTATTATTTTAAATTTGTAAAACATGTTTCCAATCTTTAAAAATACATTACAACATTTTATTAAATTATTTACTTATAAATAAAAAAAAACAAATAGATGTAAGTTAAATAAGATGCGTTCAAAAACTCTGATCTCTTGAGAATCAAAAGCGGAACCCTAATTTGTTTGATCTCCTCTTCAACAGTCAATTCTAATACTTCTTCTTCTTCTTCTTCGTTCATCTTTCTCCTAATACTTATTATTTTTCTCCAAATAGATATTGGTTTTCAAGATGACGACAATACGTAGGTTTTGCTGCAACGACCTTCTTCGTTTTTCATCAGTGAATCTTGACCATCTCACTGAAACCGTAAGTGTTTCTTAAGTCCGTGCGGTGCATTCAGTTTGTGCGTTCTTAAGTCGCTTCTTTGTTTCAGTTTAACATGTCCTTCTACATGACCTATCTCGCACGATGGCCCGACTATTTCCATGTCGCCGAAGGCCCCGGAAATCAAATCATGGGTTACAGTAAGTCTATGCCTTTATTTTCGTATCTTTTTTCTTTTCTGTTTAAATCCACTATTTTTTGTGAACCATGTTCTTTACATTATATAGATTAATTCAATTTTCAAAAGGAATATCATATTGATATCATGACAAAGCATTGAGTTTTCTGTTTCTGCCTAAAAGGTTTAGGTTTTGCATTTTTAATTTACCTTGTGAAAATAAAAGTGGTTGTACTCGTGTATGGAACTTGGTTTTAGAATTCATATTGAAGAGAATGCAAGAAAAGGGAGAGAAAATTGGAGAATCTTATATCGTATTAATATGCACAATCATTGATATACCGTGAGAGAGATTACATGCTTCGGTGTTTATACTATTAACCAACAGTTGGACAGTTTTCACGGCCAGAAACAGCTACAATTGTCAGTAACAGAATCTGTTACTAGAGAAGCAGTTAGAATCTAACCCTTAGATGGGTGAGACAGATGGCACTAGGCAAAATCGTGTCAGTGAATAAACGATAGTAGTACAACTAGCAATTGGTAAGAACATATTCAGGATTGAATGTTGCCTTCAGTAGATTATCAACTTGTTGCTGGATTTGGCAGTTTCAGTTTGTACTACAGCATGGTTCAGGAATGACATGAAGCACTTCACAGTCAGTTAATTGATCTGGATAACAAAAATGTACATTATGGATTACCTTCTGTCTTACAATATTTTTTTATGTTTAACATCATTTCAACTTTTCTTCATCTAAACTAGTTATGTGATATTTAGGGTCCGTTTGATGGACAAGATAACGAGATAGATATGATAGACGTATCTTATTTCTCCCTAATCCTTTGTTTGATGCAGCAATCGGATATGATACAGTAATCAAAAGTAATCAAAATTTTTAAATGATCATGTTGCAGCCGTATTTTCTTATCCTTAATGTAAGGTGAGTTAAAATTATGGGTCGCGCGTTTCTCTATTCCTCTAACCTCAAGTTTTGAGTCTCTCCTGTGTCACTCTTCCATTATTTTATGATTGGTGACTAGGTTGATTTCCTCTTTTCATATATATATATATAATGTTTTTGATAGAGAAATCACAATTTTTTCAAGTATATAAAATTACTTCATAAATTATTTACATTTTTTAGCATTTTTGTTTATTTATAAAAAAATTATATGAATGTTATTTTGAAAGAAAAAAATTAAATAGATTATAAGGACAAATTTGTCATTTTATCAAAATATAAATCATATCATCTTGTTATCTGTTGTGTATCAAACACTGAATAGGATAAACTAATCTTATCAAGTTTGTTATCATGTGCACATCAAACACATGACATGATAACTCTTTATTCTATCCATATCCTATCCTGTCTCTATCCTACTCCTTATCCTATCCTGTGCCTATCCTATCCAGTCCATCAAACGGGTCCTTAAAGTGTTAAGATGCCTTCTAGTGTTTGCATTAGCTAATGCATGATGTAGCTTATGTGCTAAACTGTGAATTAAGTTGTACAGTGTTTAATTTTCTAGTTATTTCATCATCTTTTTCGTGTAGAAGACTATGGGATATTAACACAATATCATTAATGTAGTTATGGGTAAAGTAGAGGGACAAGGAGAATCTTGGCATGGCCATGTAACAGCAGTAACTGTTGCTCCGGAGTATCGCAGGCAACAGTTAGCCAAGAAACTGATGAATCTTCTGGAAAACGTCAGTGACAATATGTAAGGCATGCATATGAGTCATTTGTAATCTTATAAGTTTCTGAAACATTCCCCTGCACCATTTTTATGATTTTTTTTAATTTTCTTTTCCGAGTAGTTTTTTGACAAATCATATCTTCTGCACTTTATGACTTCTCTAATCACTCTGACATTCCTGTTGTCTGTTACATGAACAGTTTTGACCGGAAGGGATAGGTTTCTTATTACTCCAATTGTAATTTTCCTTTTGTCAATATTTGATTAAATATTTTTAATATATTGATTTTGGGTTTAGGGGGTTGGAATTGTGGTAAGAGTCGGGAATTTGTTACCAGTAACCTAATCAGTGTGTGTATGTGTGTGTGTATGTGGAGGCCTTCTTAAATGTTATAATTGGATTTTGCAGTGACAAAGCTTACTTTGTTGATCTATTTGTGAGAGCATCAAATGCACCGGCCATCAAAATGTATGAAAAGGTAATGATTCTGTAACTTTCGTTTCAGACTAAACCTCCCCTTGCTCCCTTGTAGGTTTAAGCACATGATTGTGTTAAAGCAGTTTCTTTGTTAGACACACAGAATGACCAATGGGGTCTATTGAGCAGTTACTTTTTCCCCTCTGCATTTCACTTTTTTTGAACTGGCAGGAGGATTCCTGATCTGTATAAATAAAACAGAAGAAGTCAGGGAAGGAAAAGGGTATAGTAATATGGGTATAGTTTTATTTCAAATAATGGAATGTAGGACATATTCGGCTGCCTTCATAAACCCTGTAATTTCAACACTCAACTCCTATGTGTACTAGCCTTTTGTGTTATGGTTTGAGAGGCTTCAGATTTCAGAAGCAGTTCCATTTTTAAGCCAGAAAAACTTGCTTTGATAGGAAGTCCAAACATTTTGTTGGGATGCACAGTTATCTCGTTTCCATTGAGAGGAATCTCAATCAAACAGGATACTCCACGGCTTTATCATCTGTTGCCCTGTCAATGTCATGTAACATGTTACCCTGCACCATGAAAGAACTCATAACCTGTTTTGTTATAAATTCCACAAAATCTAGCTTCTTGTGAGACTATGAGAGGCATCAAATGAGAAGTAAAATCAATTATATATAGAGGCCTGCTGTTAAAAATATATCTGTCCCAATTTCCCCCCTTTTTAGCTTATTTCTGTTGGTCATTTTTGTGTACATTGTACAATACAGTAAGTTGAACATTTACTCACTAATTGAGGTAATGTGTGTGACTATTGACAATATAAATATTTTCGCAACTAGATTGGTTATTGAACAAGTGAAGAGAAATATTTAGGTTTTTGAGGACCAACTGGGATATTGATTTACATTTGTTGGATTAGGATATGTTTTCTTCATTAAATTAGAATTTTATGAGTCTATAGCTTGAATTGCTAACTAATTATTTTCCTATCTGTCATCTTAGCTTGGCTATGTGATTTATCGACGAGTTCTACGATATTATTCTGGGGAAGAAGATGGACTGGGTATGCTTCGATGTTTTTATTTTTTACTTTATCTCAAACTCTCTTTATACAAAATCCATGTCACTATTCATTTGTTGTTGGTTTCTCCCTTTATTTTCAGATATGAGGAAGGCATTATCTCGTGATGTTGAAAAGAAGTCCATCATCCCTCTTAAACGGCCAATCACTCCTGATGAATTAGAGTATGACTAAATTTCTTCTTTTTATGCCAACTGTGTTGCATGAGCTCATTTTGTACCTTAAGGCAAATATATTGGTTAGGTATTCTGTGTCCTATGTAAGTTAAATTTGTTCTACTATTAAAAAACTCATTTGAAATTTAGATATAGTGGGTGTACCCTTTCGAAAGTTTTTCTAATTTTTTTTTTTTTTTGTGAAGAATTCTTTAGTACTACTTCAATACTTAACTATGTTAAGAAGAAAACTTGTGGTTATTTGGCTGGTTGTCATCTATAAAAATTTCACTTAATTATTCCGCTCACCTTGAGAATTGGAATAAAAAGAGCTATATAGAAAGATTATATATATTAATTTTTCAATTACTCTTTATTTATATTTTATTTTAGAGGAAGTAGTAATTTTTTATACTAAGTAATTCAATTTAATATTTATATGAATTTTTTATAGATACTTAGTTATACAGTTGAGTCATTTGGTTTTATTCGATTCAGTTATGCAGTTCAATCGGTGACTCGGTAATTTTGTTGAGTCGATGACTAAGCCAATTTGAAAACATTGAAAATGAAAAGGTGAAAATTATCGTCCTTATTATTTGTGTCTAAAATTGAGGTCAATTTCCTTACAAGTGAAGTGATGTTTTAACACAATTTGAAAATGTTTTGAGAAGTTTTTTCTTGAACTTTTTATTGAGCTTTTAAATTTTTGAACGCCTCTAATAATAAATGTGTCTACTAACTGGATGAAAATAATTCTAAGATAATTTAATCAAAATAGTTTCTTAGTTGTGTTATTGGAATATATATGATAAAATAGATACAACTTGATTCCATTCTATTTTATCATTTTTCTTATATAATCACTAAAATTTCATTCCATCATATTTCATCACATTCTATTGGCAAAATTCACAATTTCCCATGTGCCAGTCTTAATTCAGAATCCATTTCTCAATTTTATTTTTACAGCGATGTCCTAAAGAATCATATAACAAATAAAAGATGTTACCAATACATTTTTTTAATTTTGTATGCACAAATAAACTGTCCTCTTTGATATAAATCGTATAGAGGATGACCCTTTAACTTATTTGTTCAGTGCCAGTGATTCTTTACTACGAGAGTCTTAGAATTTTTCAGTGCTTGGTCTCCAAAAATATTCAAGTATTTTATTCTGAAGAATTAGATCTTCCATAATGTTCACAAACAGAACACTAGGACTTGAGTGTGTGATAACAGATAACTCATGAAGTATACGAATTGTGTGAATTCCTTTTTTTTTTTTGGAGCAAAAGAATAAAAGTAAACCTATTTTTCTCTGCGCAATCCTATTTCCTTATAATTTTGCTAATGAAATGATGAAAATTGAAGAAGACAGTTACTAGATTATTAACTAAAAATAGCCCATTGCCGAGTGTTCTGTTGCATCTTGAGTTCTGACTTCTTGCGATGTCAGGAACATATTCTGAGGCTGAGACTGGTGTCTTTGATGCAATAAATTATTAAGCCAACTTTAAAAATTGAATTAGAAGCCTCCAGCAAACAGGCTGGATGATGAATGCAAGTATCTTCTATGATGATTTTGAATGTCTATGATGTAAGCCATACTTGACAACTTCGTAAAAGGAGACAACTATGCCAACCGAAGGACCAGCGCGACCTACACGGGGAACAACACCAGTAAACAACCCCCTTAATCCTCCATCCCTGTTCCAAGAAAAGTGAAGAGCCTGAAGTCAGTCCAAAGCTTATGTCCTAAATGACCCTCTTAATTTGTTCAAGAAATAACATGATCTACAAACCATGAAATCAAATGATATCAGATCAATATCAATTTAAAAATTCATACCTCCAAATTTCAAGCAATGTTGTTCTTGTAGTCATCTTTAATGCCCTTTCAGGATCCTTCTGGGAATATCCAAACGAGACATTTTTTTAGTGAAAATGAAGTCATCAACCATGTACTTTTGGTGGGTCCACTTAATGTACATGATTCCCCAATTAAAATTAAAAAATGATGACTAATGGAAGAGCATAAACACCAAAATATTGGGAAAAGAGATATTCACATTAAAAGAACACTATCTCATCATGCTTTAAAGTTTAAACTTACTAAATGGAAAATTATGCAACTCTGCAAGTTTTGATCTGTATAATGACCCAAGCCTACGACAATTTATCAATGACCAATTCTAACTACATCATAATTCTACACAATATTTCATTCAATTTGAAGCCCAACATCACATGTTAATGCATATTATACTCCAAAAAGGTAGTAAGATTGTATTAGGCAATGCATAAATATCCTAACTGCATTTATAGTGTGCACAGTTTTTCAGTCAATTTGAAGCCCAATGTCATATGTTGATACAGAATATCCCCCCAAAAGTTGAAAGTTTGTATTGTTTGTATATATATAGCACATTTAAGAAAAAATATTCCAATTTTAGAGGCCTAGCTTCACCGGTCTTAAGGACCATAACAGAATAAAAATGAGGAAAAAATGACTTTAGTTAGTGGCTAACACTGCATTTTGTGTGACAAATTTGACTTATTGGAAGGAAACATGGTGAGTAAAGTGCATATACAATTATCATTAAAAGCAAGGTTCTACATCTGACCTCTATCTGTCGTCGGGTTTTTGCCACATCAAGTGGACATGTTGCAGCAGATGCTAAAGTTCCTGCTACAAAACTAGCAGAAAAATTTGCCCCAAGGATAGTTGCGGTACTCGCTTCTTCACCAACTAGGCCAAGAATTCTTTTCCTTATCTGCAAAGAGATCCAGATCAAAAGATGCACTAAGAAATATCCCAAAAAAAATTATTCGATTCATAATTAAATAAAATAAAATCTTACCGGCTCAAGGGTTGACCAGCAAATTGCAGAGAACGGAACATCCCTTGAAAGTTGTGCTCCAAGGCCAGTCCACCAGAAACGGTACCGGTGTACTATTTTTTAAAAATGTAATTACTAATTGAGGCAACCAAAAGAACAAAGACATCATACAATGCAACAAAAGTAAAACTCAAACTTGTTTTGACTCAGAAGGAAAACAGAGAAAGAAAAACCAGAGAGAGATGCAAGAAGTACACTTACAGCTTCGAAGAATACTTGTTCCCTTGTCTGGGTTGATGACTTCAAACAATGTCTTCCATACACCTGGAGCTTTGTCACCTTGGGTTACTCTAAATGCCTAAGAACAGGAGAAAACATGAGAGAAAAAGTGAGTGATTTAACTTCAAAAAACCACAGAACATAAGTTTCTATAGAGAAGGGAATGGGACTATAAAGAAATCACAGTGCTGTATCAGTATATAGGAAGATCTTCCGCTATTTGCTTTTATTTGTGTGTATATTTATCTATATCAATATATATATATATATATATATATATATATATATATATATATATATATATATATATATATATATTCTCGTATCTATACCGTAGTATTTTTTCATACTTTCAGGTAATGCTGTAATAGGACATATTCTATTTCCTTAATTTTTGGATAGCAATTAATAGAACCTGTGTACATTAGTCTAAAAATTGTAAAAAGTTTTTTTACAATATCAATCAAATCAGAGTTGATATCCAATCAATATTCCCTCTACCCATCATAGCAAATTACGCAATGCATCAAATTTTAGCATAGAATTTTTTTTACCTGCATTCGAGTCCTTGCAAGTTCCACAGGATAACAAGAAACGCAGGCCATTGAGCGTGCAAGTGATCCTGCTACTAATGGAACATAAGGTGTTAAATTTGGAGCATTTTGAGTTGTATACTCCTCCATAAAGTTGCGGAAGATGTCATAACAAGGCATATAGATTCCGACCTATTTGACAGCAAACATGCACAGACAATTAGTTTATTACTACAAGTGAGATGTACATACAAAATTAAACAGCCAAAATGAACAGTATTGTCATTCCTCTAAAGCAAGCCAAAAAGCACAAACCAGTAAATTCGAGGCAGAAAAGAGAGCTTACACTTGGCATGGCTAAAGCCAAACTAGCATTTGTGCCTCTCCACAATCTTGTAAATCCTTCCTGCATAAATTCACTCCTGTGAACCCTCTTATAGTAAGTAATTTGCATGTTGAAGGGAAAAAAGTAACTAGGAATTATGAAAGTACACTCACACAATGAATGCTTGAACGAATACTACTTACACTACGTGTTCCCTTCTACTAAGAGTGTTAAAAAACCAAAACTGCCTAATTTTTCCCAAAAACCCCATAACTAGTTTTAAAAGTCCATATTAGCCCAAATATAAAGTTGGCTAAATTCACAACCAGAAATAAGTTCAGATATCCAAAATATTCAAACCTTTCCATATCTCCAAACTCACTCAGCCACACATATTCTCTTCCAGAATTCATGTAAACTTAGCTTGATCGTCTCTATTGCAATCTCTAGTCCTGTTGAGATTGGTAAACCCTGATCCCCTTTGAAATGGATGAACCCTATCAACTTTTGTTGCAGTTTGAAAGTGTCAAACACTGCTGAATCCATTTCTGAATCATGGGTGTTCTGAATCTTACTCTATTCGAACAATAGGTAAAAGTAAGATTTTCCCCATTTGGACACTGGTGGGGATCAATTCGTTGGGTCCGATGTGGCTATTTGTCAAAACAATTTATAATAGTTAACTAACTCACTATTTTCAGTTGAAATGAACTCAGCAATAACAGATGTACGTTAATGACGTTTATACTTGATATGAAATACTAGTCAACAATGAAATTGCATAAATTGATAGAGTTGTGTTGTTATAGTTTTCTCTTCAACTATTATGTGCTATGTTTTGAAATAATGTCTTTTATCTGATTATGATTCTATTCTGCACTCTCTTTTGAGACACCCTCTATCCAGTCACAAAATTTGAATTTAAAAGCTTCATAAGAAACTGCATTCTAATTGTTTGCTTTTGAAGTCTTTTAGGTCAATTTGTATCGATCATCGTTATTTATGTGCTTTAGCTGCAATTTGGTTTCTTACCCTCTTGGATCTCTACTTTTATGAAATACAAATTTCATTTCACCTGTGTTTATTCTATACTCTTGGTAAATAATTTATTGCAAATCTCTTCCAAATGTGAGTATTTTTGTTTTAATTTCTTGGTGACATATACTCCTTCTTTCTATCCACAAATAACATGTGATGTAAACTAACAGTATTTTGAAGTTGCCAAATAAAAGGGAGAAACCGAATCACTTACAATAGAAACTCAGTCACTCAGAAACCATCATCTTCAGATTAAAGAATCAAAGCCAATACGATTAAATTAAAGTTGAATAAAAGCTTGTAACACAATTTTCAACGGAAAATACTAGTATTATAAGTGTCATACTAGGGTGGATATCGATTCTTCAATCTTCATATCACTCTAGTCATTAATACTCCTTCATGGTAACTACTAAGTCAACTTTATATATACTACTTATAAAACATTTGAAAGAACAAGTCTAACGAACTAACCTGGCGTATAACTTTGTAGAGTACATCTACAGTCCCTTTATATGCTGGCGACTCAGAGTTAGAAACCACATGTATACCTGTGCATTTGATATCGTGTAACATCTAAAAATAAACAAACAAAATAAAAATCACCACAAATGTTGTGAAAACCGCTAAGATAATGAATCCGATTGATAAAATAGTGGATAACCTAGCTGACAACTAACGAGTTTATGACAGAAAAGCTTGCTGATTAAATTATAAATGTTTGATAAAATTAGTAGGTTTTTTTTAAAAAATTCGATAAAATTAGTAATTGAATTAATACATATAAAATGACATAAACAAATAGCGATTATTCATTCACCCCATTATTTACTCACAAGATGTAAAAAACACTTCCGGAACTTCTAGTGTATTTAACTACATTTTCACTTCCAGAACTTCCCGATAAATCCCCGTGTTTTTGGGGCGATGAGCATGTATCTAAAAAATTAATTAATATTTAAACATTTTAATTAAGTAAAAATGAGAAAGAAAAAAAGCGTATAAGCAATACGGTCAAATGATAATTGACATCCAAAAAACACTATAAATTTCTAAAAATGCTATAAACTCGTGGAAATACGAAAAAGACTATTATGAAACAACTTTATTTTGATGATACGAACTATAAGATTGCGGTTTCACTTTGAGAAAGAGAGCAAACATGAAATGGAAAGAGAAAAGAAACAGTGAAAGAAGAATTACCGTGTTAGTTTGAAAAGATGGAATTCGATAAATATCATGGTAGGGAACTCCAGCAGCCTGAGCTTGAAGTCTTGTCTGAAAAGAAAGAAAATGATGAAAGCAGAGCAATAATCATGGTTGTTGAATAATTAATGATGGTGGAAAAGGGAATTAAATTAAATAGGGTACCTTGGCGACATCGAGAGGATTGACGACGACGGCGGAAAGGAAAGCGGCGCCGGCGGCGGAGAAAGCGCGCTCTATAACGGTTAATTGCGTGTCGGAATTGGAATGTGATCGAGACATTAGAGAAACGTTCCCTTCAAAAATAAAAATAACTATAATATAGTAGTGGCCAAATTGTTGAATTGAAAATTGAAAATGGAGAACGAGTGAGAGAGATATATATTTATATTCGTGGCGTAAAATTGAGGGCGCGGCGCCAAACTACTTGGAATATCCCAGAGTTCATATATACACAACTCCACGTTATTTCTTGAAAACAAAAATAGTAATTTATATATTTATATTTAATTTTAAATTAAATACATTAATTTTTTAATAATTTTTAGAGTTAAAAAATTTAATTAATAATATTAGCAAAGCAAGGACATAAATTTTTTTACAAATCAATTTTAGTAATTAAGAAAGAGTTTAATGAATATTTTTTTATACTAAAAAATTAGAAATTAATTATTTGAAGTGTAAAGATTTATTTAAGGGTGAATATCTTCTAATAAATATTATTTAATATGTATTATTGAGAGATCAGAGATTGAAGTTAGGAATAGTTTAAATGTATTGTCAATATAAAAAAAAAATCAGAACAGATAAATTATAATCAATCATATAATTGATTTTATAAGTAGTTATAATCAAAATTAAATATTATTAATAATCTAATAGTTATTATTGATTAATAATATAAATGTTTTACAAATGATCTGTATAAATTAAATGCAACCCGAAAATCATTAACATATTTATACTCTTAGTTTTTAAACTTATAAAAAGAAATTCACATCCGCACGTTTGTATATACGACAAATCATGTTTTGTGTTCGTATATATTTCAAGTCATTTTGATATCTTTTAATAAGATCACTTATATTTCAAATCATTTTGATATCTCTCAATAATTATAAGGTCACTTATATTTCAAAATCATTTTGATATCTCTTAATAATTATAA
>JBBPBQ010020321.1:63770399-63790852 GCA_037974755.1 Cicer yamashitae | reverse complement strand
ATATTTTACGTTTTTTGAATAAAAGTAGTTATGTAATTGTCAAATTTTTTGTAAATTATAGTGTATGTTTAATTTTACGGTATAATTGATAAAATTACAGTATTTTACTGTAATTTTATTAATTCCACAATAAAACCAAACATAGACGTAATTGATTGTGATTAGCAAATATAAAACAATTTTACGTTAATAATGTATATCTTTTATTCTCTAATTATAAATGATTTAAAAAATTAAAAGAAAACTAGATTTTAATTGATCATCTTTATTCTTTATAGACAATCTAAATTGATTTGAAAATCTAATCCTTATGTTTATGTTTTTCTTTACCAGCAATGTTTATGAAACGTTAAAAGTAAGAATTTGGTTTGATTTGATATGTAAATAGGTTATTTAATAAGGACAAAATAGTCAATTTATGTAATAGAAGAATGATTTGGATGGGATGCACTCAAAATTACATACAGTTTAGTAGACGATATATTTGTGATTGTACGGTTGAGAACACACTCTAGATTGTAAATAAATTATATAATTTTTAATATTATTTTTGTTCCTAAATATAGAATTTCTTTATCCTTTTTTATAAGCTCATATTTGAATTTTCAATTCCATTAACTATTTATTTACTAACATCTTCATAATTAATTTACATATTTTTTGTAATTAATAATAAATATTATAATACAAACATTAATTAATTATCTTTCTTTATAAAATTGTAAAAACAACATCAATTTTCAATAAATTTAATATTTACTATCCATTTTTTTAATTTCTGTAATTTAATCAAAATGATTTTATATTTAAAAACAAATATATTATATAAAATATGATTATGAAATATGAGTCAGCCAAACTCCTCCATTGTCTATTCACACAAAAATTTTATATTGGCTAGAATAATTATGCTTTTAAAATCATAATATTTGATAACAAAGATATAATATAATATTTTAATAAAATAGTATTGTTAAAATACGTCGGACCGACCTTTATCCAAGTTGGATGGTAAATTGTACTGATTTTGAAAACTTGTTGTGAATCTTCGGTACACGCTTGATAACAATGCATTGAGTTAATGTCCAATTTCTATTCTGTCAACTATAAGTTATTTTACATGATTATACGTTGAGTTATTGTGAATAGGATTAAAATAGGTGATACTTATCCTTAAAGATTATTATTATTATTATTATTATTATTATTGTTATAGAATTTAAAGAATTATGCAAACAATTAATTGTAGAAACTCCTGTTTAGCATCGACAAGGGAGTATTTTTTAAGGTACGCCATCTAACAATAAGAGCTTTTATCATTCTCTTACTAATGCTGACCTTATATACCTTTCTCAAGGTAGTTTTGACCCTTAAGTTGTCATTCTACCGTAATTTCAAAAGAGAATGGTATATTTCACTTTAAAAAGGTAACGAAGCTTATTTATTTTTCCAATGGATTATTTCCTTTTTCAACTCTCTACTAGTTCCTAGAAAAAACTCTCTGCTAGTTACATACTAATTAGTTAGGGAAAGAAGGGGACAAACTTTGTTCCTTGACAAATCCAAGATGCCCACCCACCACATTATGTTTTTCTATTGAAACAAAATGAAGAGCTGTTATAATTTTTGAGTGATTTTTTTTGTTAGATCAATTAAAAGAAAAAAAAATAACATACAAATTATGTCCTCGACAATGGAAACATGGAGAGTCCCAATGGCTCTCTCATTTTTTAGAGCGATAAATTCTATTAATAATCACTTTAGAAATCACAAATACTAAATTTTTTTTATATATACAACTTAATAGCTATGTTACTAATACTCTCTTCCAATAATACATTCACTTTTTTATTGAGTGAAATACATAGCATAATTGATCTCATCACTTTAGAAATGAGTCACATATAAAATAATTGGACCTATATATATTTCACTCAATAAAAGAATGAATTTTAAAAAAATATTGTTAAAGAGAGTGTTCTTAATAATCCTTGACGACCTATCCTAAATTCTCAATACTCATTTGGGAGAACCTAGCACCAAGTTCAGCCGCATTAGACAAGACCCATTTGTTTTCCAAGCAAATAAGTAACAAAATAATTTAGATGGTCCAAAATGATCACAAAACCTTCACCTTTGAATTGTGCCATGAACATCAATCTGCCAAATCCATCATATATATTAACACGTCCTTAACTCATCGTATTTTGATCCTGTAATATATAAAAAAAAGTAAGTACCCCAACAACTTGACTTTGAACATTGGGTTATTAATTTGAAGAAAAATTTACAAGTAAACATATATAAGGTCATTAAAGACAAAAAATAATATTATATTCCTAGAAAATCTGAAACCCACATTTAGGGTAAACAAAAGCATAAAACAATTAGATACTGTTTTGTTTTATATGTATATATATAGGTCTTGTTTCTACTATTTTTCACTATTAATAATATGTAAAAATACTCTAAAAACAGTTTACACGATGTATCTAACTTTGAGAGACGGTGTTTAACAATTGAGTAAAAATATTTGAACATGAAAAATAGGGACATCACATGACATCCCTTTGTTTTTTGTTATACTTTTGAAATTCGCATGAATTGTATGAACAAAAAAAGTAAGTGAGATATAAAAATAGAAGTATACCGTGCTAGCTACTGTGGTCTAAAGTGATATGTTCAAATAACACAATTCTAACAGTTCCAATGTTTGTTTGGATTGAGTTTGTTAGAAATACTTGTAGTTTTAGGAAAATTCACACTTCATAACTTCAACAAAATCTTGATGTCATAATCAATTCTTCAAATTCAATGTTATTCTCAAGAGACCCTTGCTATATTTTCACAAATGAGAACATGACACAAGAAATTAAGAATTTTAAAGTTTTTTTTTCAAATAAACTAATAAAACTTATAGTTGAAACGCCAAATTAACAAAATAGCAAATATCGTGTTTTTTCATTGAAACAAGTGATAAGAGAAACATAACTATAACTATAGTATGTTATGTATTATGTTGTATAACATTATTATTGGATTAAGCTCCAGCTAATGTTAAATCATGTCTTAGATCCAAATACATAATATCGTAGTTGTGTGTGTGAATTTTTTAAGGTATTTATCATCTCATTTATTAAAAATAAAAAAAGTAAGTTAAGAAATAATTGTAATGTTACCATTTTAAGATAGTGAAGGAACAATGAGGCGAGACACCATTTTGAAGTTGTCTCAAAGTAACACCATCACATACAATAGTGACATCCATCTTCATCGATTTCCAACCTTGCACCTTCATACCCGTTCTCGTTTTAACCTCCACTCTCGGTTTCAAAGCTTTACTATCAAACACACTCTTCAACCTCCTCCTTTGTCTCTCATCCAATTCCTCTCTCCTAACCTTCGTTTCAACCTTTAAGTGTGTCGTATTCTTCACCTGTTGGGAATCAGTTCAAATTTTCAAAATGTTGAATTTCAATGGATGAAAAAAGGGACAAATATTCAAATATTATAACATAAAAATTGAACTTAGAAAAATGAATTGAGAGTTAACATCACCTTCACATCAAACGGTGCTACCTTAGTTGATCCTAAATTAAGGTCCCCATTCTCCGCCCATATATGAACATTACTCTGATCAAAATGCCACGCGATTTTCTTGTTACGGTTTTTCAATTCCACCATTGTTGTTGTGTTCGCGTTCAGGTAAGCAACGTCGTCGTTTACTGTTATGTTAAACTTGGAAACACGGAAGGAACCGATGTGAAACTCCGGTAGAGAAGGTTGGTAGAGGATGTAGATGATTGCGACAGCGACGACTAAGACGAGGATGATGCAGAATGTGCAACAACATTTGCGGCAACAACCGCGCTTTTTGGGTTTTGGTCGAAAAGAAGGTGGGAGAGCGGCTTTTCGCGGTGGAAGCGGGTTTTGAACGGTGTTTGGGTCTCTGTAACCAGGTGGTTTTTGTAGTATTATTGGTTTTGGTTGAGGTGATGATGATGGTTCCATTATGATTTTTTTTTGTTTTGGATTAATAATGAACCCTTAATGGATTGAAAATTTAATGTGAAATGATGAGATTGATTAATGTGATGTTATTAAAAATGATGAAAATGTTTGATGTGGGTGGAATCATTGAAAGGTGATGATTCAATTTGATTTTTGTTGTTGCTTGAGGGATAATCGAATTGTTGTATAGAGTTTTGGTGACGAGAGGATGGCCGGGAGGAGGAGGAAGAGGACAAAATCGTTGAGATGTTGTTATTTTTGTTGATGTTAGTGTACACGCCACATAGAGATAAAATTTTCAAAACAAAAGTAAAATAGATTGCACATTACAATATGGGGTGGGGTGTTAAAATCAAACTAATGCAAGTAAAAATCACAAAACTTTATTGAGATTTTTTAAAATAGCAACAAAACTAAATATTATGGATGTTTTTTAATCTTCTTTCAAGAAAATTGTTTGAATTGTATTTGGGTTTCAAAATCGACTTAAATCGCTTATTTAGTTTTAATATTTATTGTTAATTAATGAGATATTGTATTAATATATTATTTGTTGATTATTTTTAAAATATTTCTTATATTATTATACATATTTTAAATATAATCGAACATCGTTGTTGTGCCATGTTGTTTTTTTACTATGTTATACGTTATATTTTACATTAAACTTGTTAATTTACCGTAATTTTCTAATAATAATAATATCAATAGATTTTTTTATAATTGTAAATTAAATCAATCGAAAATCAATTAAATTTAAGCTGCGTTTAATTAGATCATGTCGATTTTTCTTAAAAAAGTTATCCAAATTGAATTACATTAATTCTAATATTTGGATCAAATAATTTGTCTCAAAATCAATTCAATTCACATCACGAACACCATTAATTACAATTGGACTGCAAAAATGTTTTTTCTTTTGTTTTTACATAAAAAGAAAAATAATTTTGTTTTTTATTTTATTTTCAATAACAAGACATAATAATTTAAGAATAATATATAAAAGGTAAACAAATTTTTTTTGAAGGAAAATAATTTTGTGAGTTGAAAAGAAAAAGAATAATTTTAATGCATCGAATATAATGTAAGATTTTATTTAATATCAGTCGATCACAAATTATTATTTGAATTTTAAATTAAATATAATAAAAATTAAATTATTTTAAAATTCAAAGTTTTTTTTTTACGGAAAATATCCAATATTATAATTTTCAAACATCATAAATTCTTTTTAGACTACCAACATATGTGAATTTAATTATATTTTAAATAAGACAAAAATAATCATACATTTTAGCATAAATTAATTTTATATTGATAATTACGTGATAAAAATAACTACTCAATTAGTGATTTGTGTTGATTGTCAATGTAAAATTATCAACACTAACAATGTATTCTCGTTAATCTTTCTAAACAAATGAAATGTTTGATCAATATGAACTCCCAGATGGAAAAATTCTTTACATATGCAACTAATCTCATCACATATAGAATTTTGGTAATAAAGTTTTTAAAAATGACTTAGACAATTGAATCAAATAAAAAAAATATATTGCCGCTAGAGTTGTCAAATGAGTCGACCTAACCCGAACTGTTATGATTTGAAAGTTCCAATCATTTGAAACTATATTTGTTATTGGATTGTCATTTCTTGAAATTGATCCGTCTAATATGAACTATTCAAGTTAATAGGTCAATCTGACCTGTTTTTCATTTGATATTTTTCTATTTTAATTTATAAAAATCAAAACAAATGTAGAGATAATAAAATAATGTCACATAACACTACATAAATGAGGTACCAACGTTGTCTCATAATTTAAAGTACTTTTTACAAAATGCAATTTAAAAATATAAAACCGAGGTTTTAAATAACAAACTAGATAACCAAGTACTCCATTTGATGAGTATCACTACATAAAAGAGGTTTAAAATTTTTGTCACTATTATAAATAAAAATTAATTATTTTTAAATTATTTAATGTTATTATTCTCAATACACCCCTCATTTAATTCAAAATATTTAATGTAGATATTTAAATGTTTGACATTTAAAATGAACAATTTAATAAATTTAATTTGTGTATTACATAAAGTTTAAAAAATTATTTACACCTAACTATTTTTTTTAATATCCGTGAAAGTAATTCTTTTTTACTTATAATTGCAATCAGATGAATTATGACATTAGGTAACAATGTAGTTCACAAAACGGATAAATTGTATAACAATTTAAAATAGATAATAAATTGATAACTTCTTGGCCTAGGCCCTTGACTAAAATAAATGTCCATATATATAAAAGTTGTATTAAAATTATTATTTTCCAGTTATATTAATTTATAAATTAAGACCATTAAATTTAGCTTTTTTTTTTTCGTTTGGAACACTCTCTGACCTTATAAGTAATTGTCCCAACAAAAATTTTATAATTCGAAAGAATTTTACAAATCACTATTAAAAAATCAATTTTATGATTTAGAAGATTTTCATTGCTAATTATATCAAATTAAAGCCAATTGACCAAATTCAATCAAGGAACAATTTAGATGCATCGATTGTGTTCCTATTTTATTTTATTTTTTTTGGATTTTTTGTATAAAGAAAGTAAGAGAAAACAAAAACATAAATTGCTCATTTTTTAGTTAAAGTAGACCAATCAGTAATGCACTCAACCTGCCTAGTATGGCCTTTATTTTCAATGCGAACCAAAAAAAACTCGAACTTGGTTGAAACTGGTGACTCGGCCGGTTCAGTGAACTGAAACGGGTCTAGACATGGCAACGGAGCGGAGCAGGGCGGATTTTGTCTCCTCTACCCCGCACCCGATTAATCGGGAAAAATCGGCATCCGCCTCCGTTTCATAACTGGTGTACAATTTAGACACCCATCCCCGCCCGCAACGGGGTTCGGTTTCCCCGTCCGCACTCGCACCCATTCATATATATATATATAAAATTATAAATTTAAAAATCATATCTATTATAATTAATATAATAAAATAGTTGTTATTAGATAATTATAAAATAAAAAAAATATTTTCTAAAGAGATAAGATTATAATTTTTAATATTTAAAAAAATATTAAGTATATGTATATAAAATTTAAAAATTACATTAATATTACTTGCTGGACAGGTTCGGGTGCAGGATCCACTTCCCCGAATTTTATTTTCGAGGAAAATCCGCACCTACATCCAATCAAAGCTCTTTTTCTCCGCCCAAATCAAACGGGTTTGGATGGGCGGGTGCGGGTTATATTGTGATATGTTTAACATTATGAAAACCCTAACTCCTTAACCGTTTTCTCTTCCCTCTCACTCTCAGCCAGACTCCACCGCTTCGTCGCCGTCGCTCAGTTTCACGGACGTTCTCCCTTCTCCTCTCCGTGAATACGGCCGCCCCACATTTCCCTCTGACCGGTTCAGTTTTGAGGCACTCTCCTTCGTACTGTGTTCATTCTCCTCTTCATTCATCACTCCAGTTTCTGTGTTTATCATTCAAGGTATTTTCTAATTTACGTTAAGGTTTGTTATTGGTTGCTATGATGCTCTGCTGTTTTGTTTCTAATTTATGATTTTGAATTCTGAAATTAAAAGCTTTGTTCTAAACTTTCCTTTCATTTGTTAGATTTAGAATGAGATATTAGTACACGAGCATCACATGCTTGTATCTTTGAAATTTTATTTTGTTCAATTTCCACCTAATTAAATATCAAGAAATAAATTAACACCCTAAAAGTTCAATGTAGTACAAGTTGAAAGCCAAGAAATTAAATAGTTGAATAATTTTCATCTAATGAAGGATTGAAGTTATTTTACATTTTTTGAGTCAAAATTCAATTAGAGCGAGGACAATTAATATCAAATATAGCCATGACTGCTAATACTGACACTGAACGGACCTGCCACCGGTCTCTCTGCTGTCTTCTTTTCTTATGTGAAATTGATATTAGCAAAATTGATTCGGTCTAGATTATGCAAAATCTCATAGTTGTGTATTGATAACTTGAACTTTGGAAGATTTTATTAAGTCCCTTTTCTTCTTTGAAGTTTGAAGCAAAGAACACAGTAACAGAAAATAACATTGCCAGGGAAAAATTATCTCAACACAAAAAATGGAGTACGTCAACCCAGAAGGACTTCGTGTGGATGGTCGCCGACCCATGGAAGTACTGTTGTTTCCCCCTCTTTTCTCCAGTTAATTTTCTTTCTATTATCGAATTCCACATGTGATTTTAGTGCTGTTTTTGTTGTCTAAATTTTACCTTATCACCTTCTCCCCTCTTTATGCAATTCTAGATGCGACAGATTCGAGCTGAGATTGGTGCTGTATCCAAAGCTGATGGGTAGATTTATTTTTTGGCCCCTTAAACTTTCAAATTTTCAATTTATTTTTTAAATTTAGTAATTTTATTCAAAGCATTTCACCATAAAGTTCTCTTTCATTGTGAAACCAGTTCTGCCATTTTCGAGATGGGTAATACCAAAGTGATTGCTGCTGTTTATGGCCCTAGAGAGGTACTATATAATAATTTAACTTGCTTATCCATTGTTACTATTGTAATTTGAAGATGGATAATTATCATTTCTGAGGGGTTACTCAGCTTTGATGTTTAGAAAAGTTTTGAATTTGCAGTTGAGCTTTAGATGATGTTTCCATTTTTTTAGTAACTTCTATATATTTCAGGTTCAAAATAGAAGCCAGCAAATGAGTGACCAGGCTCTGGTATCTTTCTTCTATTAAGTTATAAATATAATATATTACATTGGGTGTACTTTTTGTTTATTCATATGCATTGTTCTGAAAATTTAATAGCTTTTCATCTGCTTTCCATGTTAGGTTCGGTGTGAATACAGCATGGCTAATTTTAGCACCGGTGATCGCATGAGGAAACCAAAGGGTGACAGGTTATTTCTTATTTACTTGTTTTATCAAAGTTCACACTTAATTGATATCGTATCAATGGACTAATAGGATGAGAGTGAGCGTGTCAATAATAGAATCACTCCTGAGAATAGCTTGCATTTATGAATTAGAGTATTAGACATTTTCATCTTTTTGCATAAGTAGGAATTGAACTACGTAAAAGGTGTCTGAAATAGATATTGAATTCAGGAGTTGTACTATGTTTTCCTTTTTGGATGGAATTTTGGTAAGGCTTGGTGGTTGTTGTGAAGTAATGTAGATGCTGGTTTGATTGAGAGGGTAAGTGAATAGGGCAGCATTTTAAGGGAGGAAATGGTTGCAAATTGCAATTCTGTTGATTGTCAAGATAAAGCATAATTTGTTCACGGGTCCAACTCCACAAAACCCTGGTAAAAAAGTGCTGCTAACCTTGCTTGTATGAGAGGTTAAGTAGTTTAAAGAGATACCGTGTATAAATTGGAGAAATAAGGATGGGAGAGGGATCCGGTACATTTGTTTGTTGTATTGTGAATGGAGAAAGGAGTAATCCTTTGTGAAAGGGAAACCTTTGGAGGAGAGTCCCCTCTCTTACTATTATTCTTTAAATAAAATTGTGTTTGTTTTTTACATTTCTTTCTAGCAAATTTCCGTTTCTTTCCCGTTGTTCCTAACAGACTTGTTGCTCAATGTTTTAGACATAAATATTACCTCATTTTGTTTGTTTTTCAGAGTTTGTTAAATTGGTTCCTCTTGCAAGGTTCCCTAACCCTTGGATGATGGGACGGCTTCTTGTTTTGTACTTCTATATTTAATTGAAGTTTGCTCACACTACAGGAGATCGACTGAAATTTCTTTGGTTATTCGACAAACCATGGAAGCATGCATATTGACGCATTTAATGCCCCGTTCCCAGGTTCTATTACAGTCTTTGGAACTTCTTCTTTACTCAGTGTAAATTTTGTATTTTCTTTTTGCAATAATTTGGTTATTTAATTTTCAGATAGATATTTATGTTCAAGTTCTTCAAGCAGATGGAGGTAATTCACGCCTGATAATGGGATCTTGTGATCATTTTCTCCTCTTGTTATTTTTTTTTCTTGTGCTGTTTTGGGAAACTTGTCTCCTGTTAATTGTCAGTAGTAATATATAAAACTTGTCTCTCTGTACTTTTATATAACTTTTGTTTGTAACATGCCTTTTGTAGGAACTAGATCTGCTTGTATAAATGCTGCAACTTTGGCCCTAGCTGATGCTGGGATTCCTATGCGTGATCTTGTAACTTCCTGTAGTGCTGGATACCTCAATAGCACCCCTCTGCTTGGTATATATATGTTTTACTGGAAATTCGCACTTGGTATTTAACCAAAGGGCGGTGTGTCGTTTTTTGGTTCAGTGATTCAGTCAACTTTTGATATAGCACTCTATGGTTTGTCATAATTATTGAAAGTTGCTCAATGAATGTGGACAGATTTGAATTATGTAGAAGACAGTGCTGGAGGTCCTGATGTAACTGTTGGAATTCTGCCGAAGTTGGATAAAGTGACACTTCTTCAGGTAAATTTTCATATTATTTTCTCTATTTCTTTTGTAGTCGGCGAAGTAAATTAACTCGGAAAAAATGAAGGTTATGGATTGGGTAGCTTCTTTTCTTAAATGCGAAAGCTTCTAATGTTTTTACTGGAGGTATTTTCCTTTTTTATTGAGGCCTTGGGATCCATCTCTATTTCAATTCTTCCTCATGCTCTCTGACCTGTCATCGGCAATTAACAAAATCATATAAAGGCCATTGCTTTTGAAGCTGTATTTCCTCTCCCTCCTTTTCCAAAATTGTTTGCATCATTAACCTAGATTATTGATTTGATCTTCTAATTAAGTGAGAACTTCAGTTTAGAGGAAAAAGTAGGAGTTATACCCAATGAAGTGTGTCCCTCACTTCCGGGGACCAAATTCAAGGATTCTGCACCAGTGCACCTTTTGATTTACTTTTTTTACTTCCTAGACTTCCATTTTGCTTTTGATGAAAAGATGGATTGAACCTTTACTCTCTGGTGGATGTTTGGCAATACTTTTGTTTAATATCAGTTAATGCTCGGTCAAGTAAAGCTAATATTCTTAGTAACAGTTTAACACTTAATTTGTGGAATCCAGCAACATACTTTAATTTCTTCATTGCAGTTTTTCATTAGTTCCCCAAATTTGGCCTGATATTGTGAGGTTGTATTTGTTTCGTGCACACTATGTTGTCACTGGCGGTTAGTGTCCGACCCCCAAAATGCTACAGCAGCATAGTGGGTAGCTGCCATACTGTGGTGGCCGGTACGTCAAAGTTTTGGGAAATAATGCATGAAATTTATACCATAATACCATGCATGTATTATTATTATTGTACATATATAAGCTCAAAAATAGAAGAATTACATAAAACTAAAGAAGTTTTAGGGTAAAACGACTAAAAACTCCACACACAAAAAAGGGGGGGAAACAACTATCCGTTGAGGGCTTATTTGGATTTTTAGAAGAGCTTCACTGTAGCAGCTGCTATTTGGCTGCTACAGCAGCTACTAAAAAATGCAAAGCAACAGGGTTCCACGCAGTGTCGATGGGAAGCTACGAAATGCCACTATAGCAGCCACTGATGACTTCAGAGCGTGCACACATTATGATTAATCATAAAGGCTAAATAAGGTTTGAGAACTTCATTTTCTTCACCAGAGCGTGCACACCACTTTAACATTTGTTTGTATAGGGCAATGCATTTGTTTTCTTCACCAGTTTCTTTCATTGGAATTTTCTCTTGAATTTTAGCTAGTTGCCATGTTACATAGTAATTTAGAATAGAAAGCTAATAGTTTAATTGGACGGTGTTGCGTTTGAGTGTGGCTTTTACCTAATTTTTAGACTACCAGACATCAAATTTTGTTACTTGCTGTAGATGGATTCTAAACTACCTATTGACATTTTGGAAAATGTTATGCAACTGGCTACGGAAGGCTGCAAAGCCATTGCAAACTACATACGAGAAGTAAGAACCTGTCTCATTTATGTGATATAAAAGTAAAAACATGGTCCACATTCATTTCATAGCTTAATTCTCAATCTCTTTATTGGTATGCAGATTTTACTGGAGAACACAAAGCAACTTGAATATCGACGGGGTTCATAGTTTTTATAGAAGTAATGTTTTCTTTTGGCTTGTATGTTACGTTATTTGATTTCATGTTATACATATAACCTGATATTATGGTGGTTATATATTTAAGCTTAATTTTTCCGGAACTGCAAGTTCATTCTTTCATCATTTATGCCTTTTTTTTTCTCTTCATTTTAAGATTAGAAATTAGTATTTATCTGGAAACTTTTTTGGCATATGGTACTGAACGAAGCGGGAAAAGTAGAATGTGAATGTTGTTGCTGCCTAGTTATCGTTTTACCATTGAACCGTGGATCTTTATTATAAAGAATTGTGATTTTTCCCTAATGAAAAAGTTATTTGTTGCATTATTGATGTTTATGAACTTATGAAGTAAAGTAAATGAACAGAACTTTTGAAGAAATTGAGAGGTGATTTCAAATTACACTGCGTGTTTGAAATGACAGATCCTAGAAGGTGCAACCAGAAAATTTGAACCGATCAATTTCATTTGAGTTGGATGTTGAATTTTTAATCTATGATTTTTACATCAAATTTGAATCAAACCAATTCGATTATGCGCAGGTTGGGTTAGGTTTGCGAATCATAAAAAAAAATCATTTAAAAAAAATGAATTTAAATTTAAATATTGAACATTTAAAAAATAATTAAAATATATTGTAACATATCATTTAATACTTAAAATACTTTCACAAAAACGATAAAATACTTAATTCAATTAAATTACTAAAAATTCTTAAATATAATCCGACAACTAAATTTTAATTATACGTTAATAGTAAATAAATAAATAAAAATATATGTCACATTAATGAGTTAGGTTCGTGGTTCAAAATGTTAAATCCATCACTTAGGGGTGTTCACACGTTGAGTTGGGTCGATTTTGACCAATTATGATATTTGAACCGAGTAATTATATGCGGGTTGGATTGAGTTCTCAATTCGTGATTTTTACATCAAACTCGAACCAATCCGACCCAATTCTCGGTGCGTGGGCTTGAGTTGAGTTTGCATGTCATAATTTTTTTAAAATGTAAATAAATTTAATTACTTGATGGTCTTATAAAATTTTATCACAACATATCATTTAATACTTAAATATATATATAAACCACAACAAAACACTTAAATTAACAATAAATCTTCAAATAAAATTCAATAACTAAACACCAATAATAGAAAAAATAAATAAAAATGATTATGTAATGTCAATTGAGTGGATTCGCGGGTTCAAAATGTTAAATCTACTACTCAAATTGAACATTATTGAGTTTAAATCGATTGTTTGGGTTAGACCCGAACTTGAATGAGGGTCAAAACATGAGTTCAGAACTTGAATGAGGGTCAAAACATGAGTTGAGTTGATTTGAGTGACTAGATTCGCGAGTTTACTCATACCAATAATCACCCATACCAGTATCAACTCATTCGCCGTGTGATATACAAACTTTAGAAGACATGGCTTCAAATGAACTACACAACTACATTGGATATTCTAAATTTCCAAACACTAAATTTTATCAACAATGATATCCATACACCTTATATTCTCCAACATTCATTCTAAGGCTTCATTTTATTTATCTATCTTTCTATTATATCGTAAATATATCATATCTATCACATCAACTTTTTTTTTTCTCTCTCAAGGCATATATCCTTAGAGGTGTCCACCAATCTTTTTACAAATTTTATAGTTTTACATTGATATTGTAAATATATTTTATACAATATCTAATTATATCTTATTGTGTAGATATTTATGCATGTATTTTTTAAAAAAATGTTAGTAACACATTCTTTTTTATTGGTCAAAATCTACATGTATCCTACAAAATCATGGAATCACATATGAATTTGGTGGAATCCATTAAAATTTTAATCAATCAAAAAGAATATGTTGAAAAATAAATATTAAAATGTATATTGCTAATATTATTCAAAAATAAATAAATATCATAATGATAACACCAATGAAATATGATCGTGTAAAATTAGTTAAACTCAAACTCATACAAAACAATTTATTTTAAGATTTTATAGTAGCGGCTGATTTTGATTTTATGTCACAATACCATCCCGCTTTCCATCTTTCAAAATTTTATTTCTTTATATCTTTTGTTCCATCAAATTTTAATTTGGTTTAGTTGTAATTTTGATCATTTTATGTTCACCAATTCATATAGTTGATCTATTTACTTTAAAATCTAATTTTCTTTAATATGACATACGATTTCATGATGCAGAATCGTATACATACATTAACTATTTATATATCATTAATTAAGTTACAAAAAAGAATAATTTTATAAGAGTTTTATTACAATTTAATGAATGTTAATTATTTCACCTCATCGTATCGTATGACATATTAATTAAAACAAGTCATGCCATTATTTTTTTAGTTAAAAATATGAAGAAAGAAAAAACATAATCCGTAAAATTTTGAAATAGAAAGACTAGTTTAAAAATAGAGATTAAAACTGCAATTAAATCTTTTAATTTTTACCTCTCTATTTTTTATTTTAACAGATACACTTATATCAAATGCACTTTAACATGCAGAATGACATTATGAAAAGTATTAAGAAAGCAAATGTAAACTCTATTTTGTGATTAATTTTCATTTTATTATTGAGTCAGTTTCTTTTTGTTGTTGTTTAAGTTAAATTGAGTCAAAGTTAGAGTGGTAGTGAGTACTGGCCATGTATTTAATATTTTCTACTGTCCTAACTTGTGATGGATATTCAAATTAGTTTTGGCGCTTTAGCATGTGCTACTGTGCTAGAGTCACACACTCGAGACATTGTGGGCCGTCACCTACGCATCCTAGAATCACAAAAGCTAAACATATTTATATTCTCAAAATTTTCGATTGGTCGATCAATTCAGACATATTAAATACCAAAATTAAAGAGTTTTGAAAATATAAAGACAGAATAATCTCCCAACATATCGTTTTTTCTATACCACTTGTTTAAGCGTTTAGTTTTTTTTTTGTACCACTTGTTTTTTAGGACATAAGAACAAAACACTTGTGTTTTTTATATCTCTCATGACAGGTTCGTATCCTATTTTTTAAGATCCAAAATGATCTGCTATCTTTCTTTAACCACTCATTTAAATTTCATGTTCCAAATCAGCTTTGCAGTCACAAGTTAACTTTTCAAACACTACCTACCCTTTTTTTTTTAAATATAGGAATACAATATAATTATCAATTAATCAATCACCTCATGAATTTAACAAAATAATTAAAATATCCGAAATTTGACAGCCATTCTAACAAAAACATAGGCTTTTTTCTTTCTTTCTTTCTTTCTTTCTACTATTTGTAGCATGAAAAAAAAAAAAAACACAACAGAAAACTTGATGACTCCTACAAAGCACTACTATTTACTACAAGTAACTTAATGCTACATTGCTAAATGTAACACAAACTCATATAAGATTAAATTTTGTACAATTCCATCCTCTTCAAAGACCACTTTTGTCGAGACCCAAATGGTCGCTACAAAAACTCGATGGCACAACCGATAGTTGAAGCCGCCCCGTCCATTCCTCTCCAGGCTTCAAGTTGACAGGTTTCTCTATCACTGCTGCATCTACACAAAGCATTTGTTTGTACTCCTCGTCACCAAAGTCCACCATCAACTTCGATTTCTTCTCCCACGGATTCCACACGGCTGCACACAGAAACAAACGTGTCACCAATATCAAGAAAATCGCCATAAAACTACATACCATAGATGAAAGGTTCTGCATAGCTTTTGTGTAACATTTTAAAAGCTTGTTTACCTTCAAAGTCAAGTTAAGAAGATTAGTGTTGTTGGTCACATTGGAGGAACTAGAAAGATATACAAAGTCAACTTTTACTAGCTAAGGGCATGTACAGATTGATTTATTTGATTTTATCTACTGACATAAGCACTTGTGAGACTATTTGAGAGAGCTTATGAAAACAACTTATAATTTATATGAAAACAATTTGACTTTATTTTACCTTTTGTCATAAAAACTGCCTATACATAAAGCACTTAATTAAGCTGTTTTTACTCACATGGCCTAAATAGTAAATAGCTTACCAACATCAGGGAGACCTTCCTTTCTTATAAGATATGTTCGTTTCCTCTCATGATCTAGAACAGCGATTATGTTTGGAGAGCTAAGATAAACACGATCAACCTGCACGCAAGAAAAGATCGATTTTAAAAACCTCTATTCATGCGTTGTGAAACTATAAATATGTATATGTTGTAAACATAAATATAACACACAAGATTTACCTCGGATTCAAATGTTATCGCATCTCCTTGTTCTGTAAATCGTTCTTTTTGGGAAAGGTTGTCCAGGTAATCAAGTGTCTCAAGGCCTTCAATCCTTATCTCACTATACAGAATTGTGTTGATGTGTGTTTTAATTATCATACTTAAAGAAAGTTGTTTATTCTAAAACTATCAGGGTGATAAAGTCTAGTAATATTTAGTCTTTAGTAGCATGTAAACAAGAAACATAGTCCAGTTAATTTAAAGCCATCATTAAATAATGCATTAAATGAATTATTTGCAGAAAATGGTTGTTTAAGATAAAAAAAAATCCAAGTATTTATCAGTGTTGTCAAATAGCAGTTATAGCTGCGCATAGTGCTATAGCATAGCGGAATTTGAACAAATCGCTATTGTTGTGCAATAAATTATTTATTTAGTACAAAATATTGTCAAATAGCCGCTATAGCATAGCGGAACTTGAACAAATCACTATTTTTCGTGATTGACAACACTGGTATTTATGAAAAATGATTGTTGGAGATCATCTTCTGTCCTCAAAAAAGGAAATGATTGTCAAGTACAAGAAAACATTATCCATACCTAATGTCAGAAACCAATAAGTATGTGTGGTATGCGAATGAGAAACTAAATGGCTTGCCGTTGATATTCCTAACTCGGGATATCAGGGTTAGGTCTCCATTGATCGTAAGAGACACTCGAAGACGGAACTCAAAACTAAATGGCCAGCACTTCACGTCTTCTTCAGATGATTTGAGTAGCAAGTCAACAAAGGATTTCCCACTGGAATCATTTGCAGGCAGAGGAGGAGGATTCTCGTCAATTATCCACATTCGATTTCTTGCAAATCCATGCAGCTCCAGCGATCCACAGTTTCCAAACTATTATACAAATTTAGATCTAATACATATAAGTTATTTGTGTCAAAATTTATTGACATTTGAGACCGAAAACATTCAAAATAGTAATTAATCATACCTGTGGAAAACATATAGGAATTCCTCCTCGTATTGCTTTCGGCGCCTTCAAAATTGTCTACAATCAATTGCAAATAAGATATGACTGATTACCTTTTTACAGAGTAAAACTGGTTAAAATTCTATATTTCCATAATTTCATCATCTCCACACCAAGGTGCGAAAGAGGCAGCGACTATTATTGCTACGAATCAACATCGTCAGTTAGTAAAATGGATATCCTGTCACCGTTTACTTAATTAATATCCAACTCTGGTGGTTGAATGCCATTCAGATGTCTAAATCCAGCTTTTACTATATTTGCGAACACGATAAGAATGAAAAAACACCAAATATGTGCTAGCTATTAGCAAAAGGAGTGCAATCATTATAAGCAAAGAGTAAAATGCTAATCAATAGACCTTTTCTTCCTTCCTTTTCTTTTGCATTGATATGATTAATGAACAATGTGGAAGATTATGACTTGTCAACCTCTGAACTCATTCCATTTTTCTACGGAAATTTGAAGCAATTGATTTATATGGGAATCAATTTTGTTCCATACCATCTAAAAAAATACCTTATAATCAAAGATTAAATAAAAGACACACCTTGCTGCTTGTGAATAGAAGTTCTTCCCCATGCTCATTACGCCACGAAGTGACCTGTGCTCCATGTAAACTTACCTAATTTCGCGATAAGACGGTTATTCCTGATACCACCATAACTATATGCTCAAACTAGAAATATCATTATGAACCAAGTTTTCCTTTTTAAGTATTGACATTGAAAGGTATAAATAATAAAATCATGATTTCATCACCGATGAGAATACATCAAAAACAAGTTCTCACTCACCCGTGCAGAAGCGCCTTGTGGGGTCCGAAGTACAACTTGATCAATTCCGTTCCAGTCCTTTGTAATTTCAGTTGCTGCTCTAAAATCCCAAACAGCTGCAGAATGTCCCATCTAAAATAATTTAGATTCTCTATTCTCGAGTCTTTGAGGGAAACCTAATAAGCTTATTGAATTTGGTACACGCCAATGCCGAGGGATTGAAGGGGAATCAGTCCACACCAATACTGAATCAAACAAGTTAATTACCTTAATCAATCAAAAGCAAAATCCTAATAGCCAATTAAATCACCTAATCTATATTCTATCCTCACAGGTATGATTCAGATCTAGGGAGCCCTAAATCTATTGAAATAAACAAGAAAATAACTATGAATGTATATGAAAATTCCATTAAAGCCCTGGAAGACAAAAACAGAAACATTCAAGTTTGAACAGTTGGCAATTGAATATCAATAAACCTGGCACACACCTAAACATGTCCCTTGAAACTTGTCAGATTTACAGCACAAAAAGACAAGCATACACTTAAAGAACTTGGAAAGATTCAACAATTTTTATACAATGCATAAAACCAAGACACATAACAACTGTAAAAAAATAAATTTCTGCAAGAATATAACCAAAATAACAATAACAGTTTCTTAAAGAAAATGCAACTTATTGAATAAAATCCAAAAATTCTAAAACAAAATCCCTCAAACTATAGACATTGCTACACAAGCAACTTTAATTTTTCAACCACTTACTTACGTTAGCAATCTTGAACCAGTAATTCCAACAGAAACCACAAATTGACACAGGGTCTTGAATGATAATGCATGACCACTGTCAAATAGGTTCAAAAATTCACACATCCAATGAAAATAATCAGTACCTGTTCATTCAAAATAACTGCAACAACAAGCCAAAGGAATGAGAGAGAAAAAAAAGTGAAGAAATATATTATGAGAAAGAAAGAAACTGTAAAGTTGAAAGGTACCCTTTCTTAGAAGTATTCATTCAAACACTAAACTTGCAAATGAATCAAGAAAAGTTTAAAACTTTCAACCAACCCAAGATTTGAAACAAAAAAAATAGAGGAACTGGGTAGGTGGCAAAATAGTGGGAAGATTAGATAAACATTAATGTTAATGATTTAAAAATTAAAATTAAAATTAAAGAAAAAGCAGAAGATAAGGAGAAAAAACCGGTTTCGTAAATTGTGTAATGTTGTGTTGTGTGCTGAAGAGATCTAATCTAAGGATTAAGACGTGGAGATACGAGAAGTACATTTACACAAACACATGTACAAACCGTCAAATTATTTTACATTTTTAATGTTTAATGTATTGTAATAATTTAGAATAAGAAAATTTAAATTAAAATATACACCGTTCCAGTATAAGGTTGAAAGCTACCTTTTGGTTTGGAGTGTGCTTCTTGATTGAGAGAGAGAATCAACAGTCATACTTCTCCTCTCTATATGAATAATCTTGCAGAAGATTATCAAAACTTGAATTAAAATTAACTTTTTATATATATTTTTATTATAAAATATTTTATTTTCTCAACCTATCACAATTATTCATCTTGATTATTTTAAAAATAATTATTATATAAATCAAATAATTTTTAATATATAAAGTTGTGATTCACCGAAAATATATATAAATACATATGTTGATGTTTTTTTTAATATATAAGAATAAAAATAAAAATATTATAATTTTGAAAGTTGAAAACAGAGAGCTATCACATCACATCAAAATTAAACTATTTTAAGGACATGCGTATTTGTTGAGTATTTATTCTTTTTTCTCTAATGAGTTGTGAAAAATGGATTTGTCAGAGATATTCAGGGCTTATCTTTCAAATTGTCTTTTTTTTTTCTTTTCTCTATGATGGGAAACACCTGCAACTTTTTCTTAATATACATTATTTTAGAGATAGACACAAATATAGGACTTGGGTAATATTTTTGGAGTGACAAATTATTTTTATTATTGATGTTGACTGCTTTATTTGAATAATAACTAATGCTCTCGTCAAATAATTATAATAATAACAACTAATGCTCGTTTGGATAGGATTTTAAATCTACCAAAATATAAAACAATAGACCTTATATTAAACAAAAATCATTTTTATGTTATTTAAAAATCAAACATTTATTACTTTGACTTTACAAATTGTTTACATCATTGGGAATTTTGTATTTATTTTCTGGTTTTTTTAAGTTCACCAGTAATTATATATTTTTAAAAATAATTTATCTGGATACTTTTAAACATTTTATATAATT
>JBBPBQ010020321.1:63742675-63764966 GCA_037974755.1 Cicer yamashitae | reverse complement strand
TGTAAGAGACTTTTAAAGTTAACAATAATTTATAATTTTTAAAACATTAAATTTTTTTTATTAAAAAAAAAACTATTTTTATGATTTCTAGAAATTCTTTTTCATTAACTTATACTTCATCTTTTTATGACAATTCTAAAACAATGAATTTTTTTTATAAAAAAACTACTTTAATGATTTTTAGAAATTTTTTTTTTATTAACTTACACTTCATCTTCTTTTTATAACAATAAAAGTCTAAGTAAATTTTTAAAATTATAAACACATTTTCTTTGATCCAGCCTTAAAATCAAATGAGATTCCATTTTTCTGTGGATTATCCGTATTAGGACTAATTTTTTTTTTTTTAACATTAATATTATTTTCTTGTGTAAATCAAATATTCTCTAAATGCAATTGCAGAGATTAATTTTCATCCTTGTGAGACCCAAATGCAAAAACTCTCCCATTTATTGGATAAGAGTTTCTTTTCTTGTGTATTTAGTAATAAAGATGAGAGCTTCTAAAATTTTAAGAACAAGTGTGCACTACTTAATGTTTCTAGCATTAGAGTTGAGTAACATGATAATAATATGTTGGAAGAGTTCACAATCTTAGGCCAAAAAGTATTAAATTGCGGGCCATATAAAGTTAAGAATACAAATATAATTCTGCCAAAAAAAAAAGAATACAAATATAATCATTACATTACATTGGAATAAAAATGATTGTGTTCATTCAGAAAAAAAAAATGAGTGTTCTTAAATCTTACTAGTATCTTTTGGCGCAACAAAATATTGTTAAGAACCAATTTTAGTTGGAAAGAAAGAGATGTAACAGGTCACATAAAAAATTATCGAACCAAAAAAATCTTAGGAATTAATTAATAGGAGCCTAAAAAACCGATTTTAGAAATCGGATGATTAAATATTCATTTTTGTCAAAATAGAGAACAAAACTGCATTTACGTCAATAATTTTAAAAAATAAAATTGATTTTAAAATTTTTAAGAAAAAGAAAAATATTTCTGCCTTAGTACATGAATATTATATTCAAATATAAATTGTTGAACTTCTTTAAACAAAAATTAATTTTATAAAATAAATTATTTAAATTCAATGTTTACCACTTTAGAGCCTAAAACAAGCTGGTTACCTTAGTGTCATGTGGTATTTATTCTGTCTCCCTTACCTCCACATTATATATCTAGTCCTTAAACCACCTTTATACCAAAAAAGCAACAAAAAAAAAAAAAAAAACCAGCCTCACAATAAGAATGTCATCAAAGTATAAGAAAAAATAAAATCCATACAATGAAAAAGCCATCATAACTTTATCAGATACCATTAGAAGTTGCACACCAACGTTAATACACACCAAATTATGTAACGGTTCAACATCCCTCTCTAAACTAAAATCTCTAATTCTCTTCATTATACAAACTTTAGTAGTAGCCATCCATATTTGTCAAATCTAAACAGAGTAATAAGAAGTTCCTAAGTAACTGATGAGCAATGAATTAGTTCTGGTTTTGATGGATTTAGATACTAAAATTCAGCTGATCCATCCCTCAGAAAACTGTTAGCAGTAATTTTGGGCTTGTAATATGCCAAAACTACATGATCAGAAACTGGTTTTCTGAATCAACCAGCAGCCACAGCATCAGCTCTAGGACTTGCATCCAACAGTTGATGCAGCTTGGTACCAGAGTTTGATTTGTTGTCACAAAAACCATTCTCATCCTCCACAGTTCTATCATTCGAACTCGAATTATTAACTCTAGATAACAAGTTTTCTGTACTTACAGGTGTAGTCCTCTGGCTGTCAATGCTGGTCAAAATTATATCTTTTGGTTGGCCCAGTTGAGCAATTTTAAATTTTTCCTGTGTCAAAAACAATGAAGAATTCAGCACCACAGAATAACACAATGAAATGCATACATAGTAGTGTGGTCAATTTCGGATTGCAAAAAATAGCAATTTGTTCAAACTTTACTACACAAGAGTGCTATAGCGCCGCTATAGCCAATATATGACAACATTTTGTACTGAATAGCGCAATGCGGAACACAATAGTGATTTGTTCGAATTCGGCTACACTATAGCCTATATTTAACAACACTGATACATACAGAGGACATGTAATGTGAACAGTACCCTTAATGCAGCATTTTCCATTCTCAGTTTTTCAGAACTCTCGGCCAGTCGATTTATTTCTGATTTAAGTGATGCGCTCTCAGCATTCAAGGATTCAACTTTTCGTGCCAGTTCTTCGGCCTCAGCCTGAAGGGGGGAGGAATATGCGCATTAGTCACAAGCCTAGAGTAATTATATAATCTTTTATTTTGTTTTTCTTGGGGGGCTACATAGTAACATAGGACATATCAAGTGTGTGACAACGGACAAACCTGATTAATTAATAATTTTGACAGACAACTAAAGAAGCAATAGAATGTTTACAGTGTCTGGAAGAAACCAACATTTATACCTGCTTCCTTAGTCTGGATCTCCTAGCAGATTCTCGATTTGATTGTTTCCTCCTCTCACGCTTAAGCTCACGTTCATTCTAGGAATCCAAATGTATCAACAAGAATTACTTTAATGTCAGTAAAAGGACGAAGATACTGAATAATCATCACATTGTGTTTCGCTCGTGTCTCAAAAGTATCATATATGACTTGAAGTGCTATAATGAATTAATTATATGCTGACCATACCTGTAACCATGTTTCTGCAGGCAATACGGCACAAGGTTGTGGGGCACTTGTGACATTTGTTTTAGAATGAACACTTGAAGGATTTTTCAGCTCCAGTACAGATGTCATTGCTGAAGAAACTACAGGTCCAGCTAAATTCCCAGCAACACCAGCAGGGGCAACTGCCATCGTCTTATTAGAAGCTGCGATTTCTTTCGAAACTTGACTACCTTGTGTGTGAGTTTTCCCTTCTCCATCTGCTTAAACAGTAGGGAAAAACATAACCGTCAACACTGATTATTTCAATAACATGTTTGAAGTATATTACATTTAATTAGTAATTTCCAGCATAAGACGCCAATATCTATATACTGTATCAAGCATTCAGGCCCCTCTTTAGAATCTACTACATGTCTGAATCTGACTGCAAAGTTAAAAACTTGAGAAATACCCTTTACTGAGCAACAATGATAGGATATCATTCAACTCATCAAGACCCTACTCAATAAACTGGTTGACATCATGTGTGCAGTGATGATAAAACAAGTATAATTGTGATCATAGGACAACTCTATTGTTCATCAAGATGTGACACTTGGTGAAGAACAGAGTCATACCAGTGGTTGGTGTTCCCTCACGCTTTCTTTTCCTTCTTGTTTGATTAGCCTGAGCATAAGACAGGCAAATATCATAATTTAATGGTTCAATTTTGTAAAAAACATCTTTAAGAAAAAATAGACTATACATCAATAATCGGATATGGTTAACAAAGTGCAGGAAAAGAAGTGCATCGCAAGCAAGTCCTCACCCCTGCAGTATTGCCGTCACTTCCATCGCTGGAACCGTCGGTATCCACACTGTTCATATCATCATAAACTTACTTGGTTATTCACAAAAACCTATTACAATATCCAACTTATGGACTGATCTTATAAACCGAGAGAAATAGAATGTATGGATGTTCTTGGGAAACTTCTTGCATAAAAAGAACAGATCAACAAACCTCTGTGATAGTCTGCTATCAGATCCAGGCTCTGCACTCTCAACATGGCCATTGCCTATTGACATCGCAAGTCCATCAAACCCTTTCAATTTCTTCATCAGACCCTGATCAGTGTTTCCAGATGATTTGGGAGGTGTCTCTATGCTCAAAGGAGTTCCAGTCTGCATTGTCGCACCAATTGCAACCAATCATAAATTGATAGCATTCAAAGACTAGAGTAGGAACTGATCTAGGAGGAAACTATAACTTACAGCAGGTGAAGATGAAATTCCTTGACTATGTGGATTTGGCCCCTATATTTCACAAACATATTTCATAAGATTGTGGAGCATTCATAATAAAAAACTGAAAAAACTCTGCTATTGTACATTTAGGCTTTAAATTAATTGAGGAGCTATAAGATTGACTTGGTGATTGGGGTGGGAGAGTAAATGAGTGGAGTGATAAGGTGGTCTCGGGTTCAATTTCTACCTCCAGCATATACTACCAAATTAACATACAAATACTAATAATTTTAAATAAATAAAAAAAAAGCTTTAAATTAATTGCGAGTTTGATGCATTGAGGTTATCATAGCATGAAAAGGTTAGTGAAAGCACAGATAAAACTAGAGACAGATAATACTAAAATCACCTAGGGCTAACAGAAACAGCAAAATCACATCTCAATATATTTTCAACCTTTGTATGTACTGATCAATTTCAGTAAAATATGAACAAAACCATGATCCAGACAATAACATAAGTTCTAATAAGAATAACTAAAACAATAAATAAATACAAGAATGTAGGCTTACAACAGGAACTCCAGGGTGAGCATAAACCCCTCCATGAGGATAAATTGCTGTATAAGGATGACCATAAGGTGGCATCATAGGCTGCATGAAATAATAAGTTAACAAGTTGCTCATTCATGTCATTAGGGTATATATACCAAGACATGAAACAAACAAAGAATGTTTATAAAACATTACCTGTGGCCCCCACATATACGGGTGAGGAGTGTGACCAGAAGGCACTGGTGAGTTGTAGTACGGTGGCATGGCGACTCTCGGCCCATAATATGCCTGAAGACATAGCAGACAATTTAGATCACCCAAATTAGTTTCTAATGGGCATTTATGTTTGTAAGCTTCCTAGTGTCGAAATCAGTACTCGGTAGCAATTCAAAGCATAATTTCAGTTTGATATTAATTAGGGGTAAACATCGACCACAACTGACAATACTCATTAACAGATAAAGGACTTAAAGGAAAAAGGTAGGTAACCTGCATGGCTGCCCAATCAGGATAGACATGAACATTCGTCTGGTTGGTTTGATCCTATTCATAAGGTAAGTAAGTACACAAATACATCAAAATTCAAGCTTTTTTTACAAATGCATCCACACGACATAAGAACAGTAGAGCTCACCACGATTACAGGTGAAGAAGGCTTTTCAGTCTTGGTAGACTTCTCTTCCTCACTGTTTCCCATTGCAAGCACCTAATGGAAAACACTTAGTCAAATAATCTAGAAGGATCCTAGCCAATTCTTTAAAAAAATAAAATCTCGACTTCATGATTCCAATAACTATGATGCAACATGCTAGAAAAGGGGAAGGAAAACTCTTATAACTTCAAGTTATAGCTTGATAAATGAATTACATGTAAAAACATCATTACATCTGGTTCTGTTGAACTACTTATCAGTAGACATATTTAACCACAAACAATATATTATACAAAGTAACCTCTTAGATGATTTCTTAAGCTAGCATAGAAATAGCATGATACAAATATATTGATTGCAATTTTCTTGATGAAACATTGCATGAGTCACTTTTCCTGTTTTTCATCTCAAGCATGACTTTTAGAAGATACCAGTATAGTTTTTAGAAAGCAGAAATTGGAAGTGCAAAGGTATCATTATGAATTAGTGAAATCTTAATTGAGTTGGCACTCAAGCAAAACAACCAAAGTTTTAGAATATATAGTTCAACAAGTCTCTAGGTGAATAATCTAGCACCCCCTCCCCCTAAAATGATAATCCGAATATAACTTCAAAAATTCACTATGGAGTAGACAAACAGAACCAAGTTTCAGATTTACATGTAGAGAAAACAACTCATCTATACTGATTAAACAAATACCTTTCATGAAAGATTTAAAAGACTGAACTATTATTCGGTAAGCTAGAGATAAATTCAATTCAAAGGACATAATAAAATTGAAATGATAGTAGAGTGAGTCAAAGACAGACTAGTGAAGGGTCAATTTTGTCTTTTCAACACACCACAAGCCACGTAGAAAGGGAGACACAGAAACAACAAGGCATACCAAATCTACCCCCAACAAGACAATTGCAAGTTTTAAATGACAAAAATGCCCTTCCATACCAAACATTTTTTCACTTTCACATGGGTCAAGAGGAATGATGATAAGAAAAAAGTGACGAAACTCCTGAATTAGCCCTGATCCAGTTTCTGTTTAGCTACTGATACAGTGATTATAGGGAAAAACTAATAATTCTACAAAATTTGCATGAAGAACAAAAAAAACATCCAAAATGAAACAAAATCAACAACACATAGAAAGCACAAAAAACATATCCAAAACCTTTAATTGGTGCAAATTGAGATCTGGAAGAACCCTAATTCTAAACCTTTTGTTTACTTAGCTACAAAAAATAGATTTTTTTTTTTAAAAAAAATTATCTAAACTGAACATCAAAATTTGAAGTTTTCTTCCACAGCTTCCAGTAGCACTCAATCAATCATGAAAGTTCGAACATGCACACATTCAAATTCAATTTTCTTCAAACCCCAAACATGAAGAAAAAAAAAATCACAAATCATTAAGTAACAGAATTGTACTTACCTAACAGATTCCCAAATAATAATTAAAGAAACAAGAAAAAAAGTTGAGTTTTGGAGAAGCAATTAAACTGTGGTAGTAACACTCTGCATTTTCTCTCTCTAAAGAAAAAGAGGGAAATAACTCACTCTCTTTCTCTCTCTATATTCTATGCTTTGATACAGAGAAGAAGAGATGTTGAAGAAGGAAGAAAGGAGCGTGAAGGCGATGTCCACGTCACGATACACGTGTCGTATATTGAGAACATCGTATACATACGGTGTATATACGGTGTGGGGTGTGGTGGTTGTTGAGCTGGCCATTTTTATTCCAACGTCACTACAACCGTACACGTGTTATTTACAGGATCGATCTACGCGTCTTCTGTTAGGGGGTCCAGCCTAGCAACACTTCCATGTGACCTTTCAGATTCACCATTAACTTATTAATTAATTTAATTAATTAAATATTATCTGGAAAGATTGAATAGGATTTTGATAATTCAATTATTTAATTGAGAATTTGAAAATTCGAAATTAAATTGAATTGAATAGGTCCTTTGGAATCCACGAATGGCCACATGTAACATAGGGTCATTTTTTGCACGTACAAAATCTTCGGCCACGCCTTGTAAAACTGTTTCTGATATTTTGGTTACTTTTATATTTTATGTGTGCGCACTGCGCAAGATATTTCTACTCTCTTTATGGTTTTTGGACCCTTTTGGTTCTAGCCTCTAACCTATGGTTAAGCTAAGAAATTTTTAAATTCAATTTTCAAAAGATTGATGCATGCTACGGAAAGTTTGGGTGTGGCAAGGTTGTCGTTTTTATGGTTAATGGCCATAAACTGCCATTTCGTTGAATACTTTTACATTTTTCTTTAACGTATCAAACATTGCAAATTTGCTCCCAAATGGTGACATGCTGACCAATGCAAAGTCCATAATCCAAACGCAATTATTTTAAATATTGATGGTTCAAAAAACAAATATTTTTTTGGAAAAAAAACGTTCAATATATGGTTTAATGAGAGAAAATTTGCCATGTTTGCTCCATTCTCGGAGTACATTAGGGTTTGTTTTGTATTTTTAATGTGAAAAAGGTTAAATAGATCATACATCAGAGTTCCATAAGATTATATATGTGAATTATTGTTCGATTAAGATAGAATGATTCAAATTTAAAATTGATATTTTAAAATATTAACAATATTTAATCTAATTTCAAATCTGACAGCTAACATATAGAAATTACCAATACAATAAACTTTTCATATCAACAAGCATAATAAAACAAATAAAAATGTTTGATGGACATCTAAATTTTCCAACAATTGCGACACTTAATTAATCAAAGATAAAATTATAATTAATTTAGTTGAGTAAATAATTATTTTAAATTATATTTAAAATTGTGATTAATCATATAATTCAATTTACCACAATTTTGATTGTGAATTTAATTAATTATCGACGCAGCTGAGTTAACTACCTTAATATTAGAAGAATAAAATCTCTATGTATCATTAGGACAAAACTTATATTATTTTTCTTATATGTTTTTCGTATGGTTTTTAACTTAACCAATTATAAACTTTTTAAATTTGTAATTTTCTCAAAATTTATTATAAACATATATATTTTAAATTAAGAATCATGCAAAAAAACATACAAAAGTACACTAAATTTTTTCTATATCATTACTGGTATTGTAAAATATGAGTTTCATTTCTACCAAAGTAGTTCAGGCGTAATTTCCGCCTTAAATAGATCTTTGCAAATAATCTTTTGTTATATGTTATGCAAATTTAGTTAACTTTACATGTAACTGTATAGATTATTTCAAGACTCGCTGTACTCCTGTATATTTTTTTTTAGCTATAACAAAACAAAAAATCATGCATATAATAATTTAATACAAAAATAACAAAAATTATAAATAAAAATTGAATTTTATATTTATATTTTTTACAATATTGTAAGAATGACTGATTAAAATATAATTTTATATTTATATGAACTAAGAATAAAAATTAAAAATTTATGTAACCTTAACTTAAAAGGTTAAAATATTAAAACTAAAAGGATTTGAGTTGAGATAGGGGAATTGCAAATAGTAGTAGTATGGAATTGGAAAGGCGTGGGATGGGTTGGAGAAATGGAAAGCAAGGTGGAAGCACGTGGCGAGTGGGGTGTCATCATCTTCAGAGAGACCACGTAATCGTCTAATGCTTGCCGTTGATTAGAAGCGCATTCGACGGCTATGCGGTTTTTCGCAAATTTTAATGACGTGATTATGGTGTACACACCGACAACATGACATGTATTACGCAACCCAATGTGGGACCTATCCACCTCGACCTAAACCAATTTTTCAGATCTCATTTTCTTCTCTCTTTTTTTTTTTCCTGATAACAAACGGTATTTAATAAAAAATCACAAAAAGGGATTTTTCAAATATTAAAATTTAATTTTTTTTAAAAATTTATTACACAACTTTCAATACAAATTTAAAATAAAGTTTTCTTATGTGATTCTTTAATAAATACTCTTCGGACATTAATGATTCATGTATTCATTTAAGATGTTTAAATGAATGTTGCGTGTTTATATTATTTATTTTATAATTTTTAAATCATAATTATTAATAAACATTCTACACATCAGTATCTTTAGAATAAATTATTGAATAAATTAACGATAATTATATATCATTATATTGTAATAATACTCATTTATTTTAATTAATTATGTAAGATTCGTAAAAAAATGAAAAGAATAATAGTGTTTTTACATGCATCCAATTTTTATGCTCCAAAATGGAGTGTTTATTTGCAATTGTGTTGTTAGGAGAAACACCACGACAATTTAGATGCTTAAGTGAATTTCATGTGTATACATTTATTTTTATAATTTTTCAATTATTATGTTTAATAGATATCATTTTCTCCAACTCAAGCATTTAAAAATAATTATTATATAAATTTCATTAATAACTATGTATCATTATATTTTAACAAAAAATTATCATACTATTCTCATAAATAACTCCATATCACGCTCTTAGTAAACTTATTAGCATTTGTGATTTTATTTTTCAGTTTTTTTTAACTCTACTTCCACTATGTTTATTTAAATAAATTTTTGACATAGATTGTTGTACACACTTTTTAAAATAAAAAAATGTGATTAATGTTATAATAAAATAATTAATTAAATATAGAAACGAAAACATACATTATAAAAAAAAATTATTAATTGTAAATGCTAATGTAAAATATGTTTTATACCCACTTCACAAGATACTAATTGTCATGTCACCTTACTAATTTATTATTTTTAAAATAAATTAAAATATTTAAAAAACTATGTTGTTGTTTTTACCCCATCTCACAATTCATAGTAATAGAAATAGAAAAAGAAAAAAGAACAAAACTAAAAGTGCATAGAAAAGAAAATAAATTTTTTATTAGTCAACATCATGAGTGAGACAAAATTAGAAATAGATTAAAAAATTCTATTTGAATTCATTATGTATAATTTATATTTAACAAAAGTATCTATCGTTTGATTTACTTCACAATAAACATAGTATAAATAATAGTAATCAAGTTGATGTAAAAGACTGATTAATTATATAGTAAGAAGCAAATATTTATTCACTATACCCATCAACAATTAAATCCACAACTACCATCGAATCCAATTCAATCTATCGTACAAAACTCCGATCAAACACTAACTCTATAACATTAAAGATAGACCAAAACTCTACCATAGTAATAGTACATGCACCAAGAGTATTAGTGAAACCAAAGACAAAACCATCATTATAGTCACATGTCACTCTCCCACAAGTCGATGTAGTCCCAAAGTTAAGCATTGCACTATCCTCATTCAACTTTACACGACCTTCTCAAGGAAGGAACCAAACGATGGTATCGTTGAAATTTATTTCATTAGTAGTAAGACCTGTACAACTCTTCAAACCTAAAGACTAATATATGTTCAATTTTTGGTGAATAGTTCTCGTAATCATGTCACCAACATTCAAAGTAGAGTTTCATAAGAGCTTCTCATTTCTAGTCAACCACGTACATTCAAGGGCTACCACAAAAATAATCGGCCAAGATTTATCTTCCATGTGACAATGACTACATCTCTAACATTTAAAGTATTTTTGTTTCATAAAATTTGTTTTCCCAATTCACTTTGTGTTGAGTTCTATCAATTTAGGTCTGATTTATAATTCAAAAGACATCAGATTCGACGCATTAACACCCAATTTGCTAACCCATAATTTTTTCAATTCATTTTCAATGTTTACTTATATTTTTGAAATATACGAGAGATTGTTGAATATTTTATATAATATTTCGGAAGTCTTAATAACTAAATCTCACATTGCTAAGTGTGGAACATGAAGTATTTCTCTTATAACCCTCGCCCACTTACCAATTGACACAAGGATTTTCTTCCTCTTCTCTTCTTTTTCCCCATATTGGCTAACAAAGAAATATGTTTTCATAGTTATGTTATTCAAGTTCTTTCTCATAAGTGTTTGTTAAATTTTGAGGAATTTTCATCTAAAAGGAATAAATCCTTAAAGGTAATGTGCATTTAGAAGTCTCGTACTTATCTTTATTTTATAGTCATTCTCTATTGTTTATGATCTATTTTCAAAGTTTATAGTTTGTAGTTGACGAAAGCTTGTGATACATGAGATATTTGTGAATGTTCATCTACCTCATGATTGTACCTTTCTAAGTCCAAATATACACTACAAAAATTAAGTTCCTATAATGGATTTTTAGCGAAAGCTGAATTGTTAAGATTGAGATCCACAATTCAAAACCAGAGTTGTAGGAATTTCTTTGACCAAAAAAAAACAGAGTTGTTGAATTTTATAAACTAAGGTCCATCAAAACTGTTACCACAAACTTGCATTTATTTGTATAGTCCAAACATATGCACATAAAAACATAAAATATAATCAAGTAAATGTCACGTAGTAATAAGCAAAAGTTAGTTAAAATCTTGCAATGTTTATATTACACACAAGTCTTCCTAATTAATCTCTTAGAACATAATATAGCTGATGAAACTATATATAGTACTGCCATACCGACAAACAAACATTACATACTGTGTCAACCTTATCTCAAAAGTGATTTGTCCAAAACACATCTTCACTTACAAATTACAATACCAACACCGTCCAAAATGCCCACTTTTGCCATTTGTAAACATCAACTTTCTATACTGATATAATACTGCCTCAATGCTGCAATGATTCTAAGCTTCCAAAAATGAGTTCAAACACATTTATCAATATGTTGTTGTTCATTTTCATGCTTGTGTTGCCTTGCTTGGTTGGTTTGAGTCAAGGTGAATGTGATTTCAAGGCAATATTCAACTTTGGTGATTCAAATTCGGATACTGGTGGATTTTATGCAGCTTTTCCTGCTGAATCTGGTCCTTATGGAATGACTTATTTTAACAAACCAGCTGGGAGGGCTTCAGATGGGAGACTTGTTATTGATTTTATTGGTATTCAATAATCTAATACATTATCTTTCACATTAATTAATACTTCCTTATTCCTAATCATTTTATTTGATAGTGACATATAGGATCATTTTTATTATGTCAAACAACCAATCATTTTTATTTATTTGATTTGGCAGCACAAGCTATAGGAATTCCATTTTTGAGTCCATATCTACAATCAATAGGATCTGATTATAAACATGGGGTCAACTATGCTACATTGGCATCCACTGTGCTTCTTCCTAATACTTCTTTGTTTGTAACTGGAATCAGCCCTTTCTCCCTTGCTATTCAATTCAACCAAATGAAGCAATTCATAACCAAAGTCAAAGAAGCTGAACAACAGGGTACAAAATTCACAAACTTCATACTCTATGTATTTTTCCTCAATGTAAGTAGGTATTTTAGTCTCGTAAGGTTGTGTCAATTTAATCTCTTAAATTTATGAAACTTAACAAATTAGTTTTTTAAATTAAAGAATGTCAATCAAAGGAATCAAAACTGCAATTAAACCGTACTATTACTATAGAAATGTACTGATTTCTTTTAATTTTTGCTCAGAAACCAAACTTCCTTCCCCAGATATATTTGGAAAATCTCTATATACATTCTATATTGGCCAAAATGATTTCACTTCCAACTTAGCAACCATTGGCACAGGTGGAGTGCAAGATTTTCTCCCTCAAGTTGTTTCACAAATTGCTTCTACCATTAAAGTAAGAATAATTAATGAACTAATGGCTATTATTTAGCCATGAGACTCAAATTGTTATTAACTTGGTTTTATACTCATTGAAATTTCTAGGAGCTATATAATCTTGGTGGGAGAACATTTATGGTGCTTAATCTTGCACCAATAGGATGCTACCCTTCCTTCTTAGTAGAGCTTCCTCATAATAATTCAGACCTTGATGAATTTGGGTGCATGATTTCTTACAACAATGCAGTAGTGGACTATAACAAGATGCTGAAAGAGTCATTGAAAGAAACCAGAGAAAGTCTCTCAGATGCTGCTGTCATTTATGTGGATACCTATTCTGTTCTGTTGGAGCTTTTTCAGCATCCTACTTCTCATGGTTCAAACACTTACCTCTTGGCTTGTTTAATAACAAAAGAACTTTGTTATGATCACTATAGATGCATTATATTTCAACTTGGTTTTCCAAAATTTTATTTTCATTAAATTTAGTCCTTTGAAAATTTTAATTCATTTTTAACATGAATAAACGGTCATTTTAGTCCTTAAATATGTGAGGTGGTATCATTGTAATATGTTAAACCATCAAAATTGCAAAAATATCCCTAAGTATGTCTTCTATGTCTAATTTTAAGAATCAAATTAACTAACCGAAAATATATCTGAAGACCTAGCCAACGAAAGACGCATACCCATATCCATATAAGAGTACCAAATTGATTAATAAAAAACACAATAATGTATGTTTTTGTAATTTTAAAACATTTGGTGTCTATAATGACAATGAGTCACACATTTAAGGACAAAATGTGAGGTTGTAAATGTATTAAAATTACAAAAATATCCTTGAGAGTATGTTGTCTTATAAATTTGATGGACCATACTAGCTAATAGAAAATACATTCAAAAAACAAACTAATTAAAAAAAACACACACATTCAAAGACAAAAAAACACAATTTTACGACACATACTTTGGCTATTGTAAATTGCTTATATAAAGATATAAATACATTATTTGAAGATCTTCATTATGCTTATGACTTATGTTCTTTGAAACAGGTATTAAGTATGGTACAAAAGCATGTTGTGGATATGGAGGAGGTGACTACAATTTCAATCCTAAAGTTTACTGTGGCAATACAAAGGAGATAGATGGGAAAACAGTGACAGCAACAGCATGTGATGATCCTTACAACTATGTGAGTTGGGATGGGATTCATGCCACAGAAGCTGCAAACAAGCTTATAACTTATGCTATTCTTAATGGATCTTATTCTGACCCTCCTTTTCCATTTCAACAACATTGTGATATTCTTATCTTAGTTAATAATATTGACAGAGTATTGACAGAGAAAAAATAAAATGGAAATGTTGAGAGTGGGATTTGAACCCACGCCCTTTCGGACCAGAACCTTAATCTGGCGCCTTAGACCAACTCGGCCATCTCAACTTCTGATGTGATAATAAAATTACTATACATATTTAAAACAAACCAAATCTTTATTTATTGTGCTAATTATTTATGTAGGTCAAATGAGGATAACCATAAGATGAATTTGATTGATACTGTAGGTGAACTAAGACCTGCCATCAAAAAAGTAATAGTAAAACTAAGTAAGACCTTTTAACACATACCTAAATATCTTGCAAAAGTTTTGTCCTAACATGTTTTATTCTTTATGAACTAATTATCCTAATAAGTTTCAAGATTAGGATTTTGTTAAATTTACAAAACTTATTAAATATGTAGGTGGAAGTAGTTGATAGTCGTTGTAGTCTTATTTTTAGTGAGGAAGATGTCCAGCTCAGCCTAAGCAACTTGGCCTAAATTATATCAATTTATAATATTATCTTGATCATCATTTCCATAAAACTTTAGATGGTTTAGATATTAGTTCATATGTGTGCAATTTATTAGTATGTGCTCAATTATATTTTAAACAAAATTTTATAGATTTGCTTAAGATTAAAATAAAAGTCTGGTAAAAAAGATTAAAATAAAAGTGTTTAATAGATAAAATAATTTAGTGATTATTTTTATAGATATTTATGTGAAGCAAAAGTTGATTTGTATTTGTTATATAACAGTGAAAAATTACTTTTTAAATATCCTATGACATCTATCACATTAAAATCAGATTATTTTTTTAGTCAAAATATTTTTAGATTCTTATTAACTTTAAAGACTTAAGCAAACACACATTTGTCTATTAATAATAATCTAACATTCGGACTCGTAATCTGTAACTTATTAAATTTGATAAACTGGGATATACACTCAACACTACACAAATAAAAATATGAATGTTTGTCATTCAGATTCAGAATCATAAACAAATATAAAGATTTGCTGGATTATTTCAACAATGATATGGATTAATACAATGTTGATAATGATAGAGATTGAGGAATTCTATTCTATATCAAGGGATACAAATGCTTTTCATATAATCAAGACATACAGCAAAACAAAGAAATGGCGAGCAAGGAAGATCAACTTGACTTGCTACTGATACAATTCTATTCAGTTCCAGCAATTTTCTTTTTCAGCACCTCAATATCCGTTGCTAGTTCCTTTCTGCTAGACTGTAAAAAAAAAAAACAATTATATCATTTATCAGAAACATAGTGTTCAAGCCATGCGTGATTAGCAAACAAAACAATGATTTGGATTCTGATTGTAGAAAGAGGATATCCAATGCAAGAAAGTTCACATATACATTCTTATATAAAAAATGTTATTTTGACACAAATTTTGATGCACTATTTATTTTAGACACAACACTATTTATTTCTTCATTACATGGGTAACTCAATTTACATATGTGGTCAATTATGTTTGGTGCATGGTTAATGAATATATCAAAGTGTAATGAAAATATGAACAATGTTGTGTCAAAATATCATTGTGTTCAATTATACTTGATATCTATCTATTAGTCATATACTAGACGTAATTAACTAATGTATTTGAACTGTGTTAACCGTGTAATCCAGTTCACATGTATTTGTGAAACGTGGCATACAGTATTTGTAAGGTGTCAACAAATTGTGTCAAAATAACACAATTGTTCTTAAATGATTTGCCGCTGAGTTCATCAATAATCTTATCACTTCACACTTTCTTTGTTTTCTCATTTTCCAGAAACATCAATTCAAATTTGTAAATTTCTAATTCTGCCAAAAAGAAATGTGTAAATTTCTAAAGCAGTAACATATTGATGAATGATGATGTATTCAACTTACCTTAAACAGAAGGTATCGGTAGACAAACCATCCAGTGTACCCTAGTCCTACCAACTCCATAATCTTTGGAAGCTGAAAAATAAATAAATTTGTTTCAAATTGGTTAAAAATGCTTTATAGAGCAGAGAAATGAAGCATTGCATAGCAAGCTCCCTAATGAAAAAAAGTGAATTGAACTTAATTAAGCAAGAGTGATATGGCTTACCAAGGGGACTGAGTTGATGGCACCTACAAGAATTGAAGATAACCAAACAGCAACTAAAGCTCCACCACCATATACAAGCACCGTGGACTTGTTTTCAACTCCATCCCACTGATAATCACATATAGAGGATATTATTTCCCATGAAACACTTAACACAGACACATACATCGTATATGACTGAAACTGACACCAACATATCAACACCAATAATAATTTGAAAAGATGAAAGTAATTGAATGTAACTACATGTATTGTGTCCAACACACCGACATGTGTCAAACAACGGACATGCCTTCAATTGGAAGTGTTTGTGTTACATAGATTATTTCTACTTGGTTAGTAAAACTGTTTAAGACATTGATGCTGCCAAAGAGAGGATTAGAATCGGAAACGGAAGATTGCAGATTTTACGAACAATAAATTTAAAATGAAGCTAAATTCTTGAAATAAACCAATTTATAAGCTTCTTGCCTTCTCCTTCAAATCTGAAAACAACTCGTTGGCATCAAGAGAAGTAGATGTTTCATCTGAAGAAGAAGCTCTAGTCTGATGCAGAGAAAACTTCCGGGGCTCTGAAAAGTAGGAAACGAGAAAATAATTTGAAATTAAAAAGAAATAGATTTGAAAGTAGAATTGAACTTCTATTCTCAAGGGTAGGGATTCAGCCAAATAACTTCAATCACACTGGACTTTGGATTTGGCCATCAAATATAGAAACTCCTAGAGTCAATTTGGATAAACTTGTTCAAAAAGAATTTATGAAAACAAAAATTAAAAGGAAGAACTTATCCTACAAAACCGGCTTGTAAGGCCACTGATACATTCTTTTATAAACTCTCTTCAATTTTATCTCTTTTTCAACGTAGGACTAGGGTTTATCCCAATACATAACATGACATGAAAATCTAATCACTCAATCAACTCATCAAAAATCATGAAATTGAAGATTTGTGAGAGTTTTATTCGTGCATTGTTAATTACATGACATGAGAAAGCACCTTATGATATTAAAATAAAAAATAACCTAATAATTAATTAAATTGAAGCGTAAAGTGGAAAAAAGAGAAAGAGAGAGAATACCTGAAAAGTGTTGAAGGAAAGAAGAAGAAGAATGGGTAGTGGAGAGGCGAGGAGGGAGATATGGCAAAGCAGAGCATCGTGTAACGTGGTTAGTTTTGACGAGCCGAGGAAGAGGAGGGACTAAAACTGTGCTTGTGCTTGCTGCCACTGCCATTCTCTTCTTTCTTTTTCTCTCACTTTTCTGTTACTCTTTTCCTCTCGCTACTATCCTTTCCTGGAAAATAGAGACACGATAGTTTTCTTTGTTATCCACTGTCATGTGATTTGGGACACTGATTTTTTGTGGTCGCCACGTGGACCAAATTGGGATTTTTATTGGCTCATTATCTATCCTCAAAATCCAGATTGTAGTCTTTTACAATTTTCATTTTTTTTCAAATATTATTCTTCTGCTTTTTGGCATTTGCTCAGAGGTCAATTTCGTTATAAAATTGTTAATCATACCCGCTACATTATAACCTTATAAGTCATCCATGTGTTAGATTTCTTCTTACTAAATTAGGTTTTACGATTTTTCTTAGGAACTATGCTATAAATTTAAAATTTATGATAAAAATAAATGTAAATTTAAAATTAATTTTAATTATTGTATCAATGATGTTTTCTTTCGTTATGAATAATAACATTGACAAGAATATCATTATTGATGATATTAATCATTCATTTTATTTGTCCTAGGTGTGAGTGTGCAAAAGGCTATAAGTTGCATGTTTGGTTTTGAGAAAAAATCTTTAGTGTTGCATGTCGGTTGCTATCATTGATTCGATCTAGTGTTTGACTCTGAGCAGAAATCAGACGAACGTTCTCTATAAAATAAATGTGGATGTGGCCTGTATAGGTTATCTCTATTGGGTTTTGGATGTAACACCAAGGATCGCATGGGAGATTGTATTGGAGCAGTTGAATGGAAGAAGAAGTTTACCCAATATCCTTTGGTGGTGGAAGCTTGTGGAGTTGATCTAGGGATTTGTTTTACTTGTGATGTTGGTTGCATTGATGTAATTTTGGAGTCTTGCTACTAGAATCTCGTTTGGGGTATTGAGAGGAAATTGAAACCAGTGGGTATGTAGTAGGAGCGAGCAAAGCTTAGTTTCAAACTAGAATCGCTTGAAAACTGAACCAAATTGATTTTCAGTTCAAAAAAACTGAACTGAACCGATTTTCAGTTCAAAAAACCAAACCAAACCAAACTGGTTCTATAAATCGGTCAACCAGTTTATTACTCTGAACCGAACTAGTTTTAACTTAGTTTTACTTGTTCGAATTAAACTGAATTGTTATAATATGGATGGTACTAAACCGAACTTCTTTTGTATCAAATTAAACCAAACTGTGTTATTCCTATAGATTTTTTTTTTGTTCTCATAGGCCAAATTTTACATAATTACCCTAATTACTTCTTAAAAAGTAGGTTCAATTCTAGTTTTTCGAACTGAAAAATCAATTTGGTTAATAACCTATTTTGAAAAAATAGTTTGGTGCTCAATTTTAATAAGTCAGTTGAGTTCAAAAACAGTTCAGTTCCGCAGCTTGTTTCAGTTTTTGGTGTTTTTGAACACCTCTAATATGTAGGGAATATTTTGAATGATTATTGGATAGTGATTAAGAATTTTAGAACATTTTCTTGCATTCATGTTAGAAGAAGTGAGAATGGGATATCCCATTACCTTGCCAAATCTGCTATTTAGAGCCAATAGGAGGTCAGAATTGAAGATGCACCTTATTTCTTGGACCTTCTTTTGCAATCTGATGTAATCCCTATTTTTTTTTTATGACGAAAGTAGCTTCCCCCCCATTACAGTGGCTCAAGAGATCTTTCAATCTATGAGAAATAAAAAGGCAAAAAGGTATAAATGACTATCAATATGAATCTAGAAAAGGCTTGTGACAGGTTTAGTTTGAAATTCATCAAAGATATTCTTGAGGATATTGATTTACCTAACATTTTTATCAATATTGTGTGAAATTGCATTAGCTCTTTGCGAATAAAGATTTTATGAAATCGAAGCTTTGGAGGAATTTATACCTATTACCAAAATTCGCTATAGACTCTCTTTCACCCTACCTCTTTGTTTTGTTCATTGAAAAAAAAATCATTTACTTAATGTAGCTAATTATTATTATTATTGACATCTTATATTACTAAGGGCCCCCGACCTTGTGTTACGTGATATTTGCTGGTGATGTTTTTTTTTTTTTCAAAATAGAATGAGAATGAAATGACCTTAATTAAGTCGTTTTATTTTGCAAATATGCTCTGAATTTGCATGTAAAAAATCAAATATGTAACATTTTAGACTTCCAAGTCATCATTTAAGATCTAAAAAAATACCTCTTAGTTTGAGATTATATTCTCCATAAGAAGGTTAACATGAGATCTTTCTAGTTTATCAATTATATAAGGTGGATCAAAACCTTAGTAATCGGAAAGCTAAATATTTTCTATGGAAGTACTTCATATTAAGCAAGCATGAAAATGATGATTTATATGCTAGTTATTTGATTTGTTAGATTGATTTGGTTTGATAAATAGTGTAGATTTAAATACATGAGTTTGTATCATCTCAATTCGAATATGAATCTTCCCCAAATTATCTTTATTTATCTTTATTTTATTTTTTTTTTTAGAATGTAAAGTTTATTTTATAGATCAATTATTCCGTAAATTAGGTACTCTAATTAACGATTTCAAGAACTCTGTAAGATTAATTTTATAAATTAATTATGATAGGTCAATTATAACTCATAAAATTTATTTTGACAGTTCAGTTACAGACTTTTATTTTAATAGATCAATTATGAATCATAAGATTTATTTAACCACTGTATAATTTGGTTATATTTTTTTTGGTCAATATGATTTGTTTATAATTGAGTACTATACTTTTGCTATCTAGTTGGGCTCTAAGTATAGCGTGCAAGTTTGAGTCATTGAAGTCGTTAAGGGCTTTTTGTGAGAAGTGCACTTGTTTTATGACTTAGGTCCCAAAGTGTTTAAATGAAGTTTTAAAGTCGGTATCAATTGTATTCTTGTGTTAGATACGAGATAATGTTATTTAAGGATGTGTTTCTATATTTAAGTTGGTAAATGATTGGCCATAGGATAACAAATATAAATAAGTCTTTGTAATTAAAACCAAGCTGATTATAGCTATAAAAAAAATAAACCAAGTTGATTATTTATTATGTCTTTGAGGTATTAATTTAGTAATAAATAGAATTATGACTTAAATAGATAATGTGTTCAATTAAAGTACAAATTTTCAATCTAAACTAAATAAAAAAAAATCAAATCAAATAAATAGAGATGATTGGAGAAAATTAAGGGAGATTCGATCAGAGAGGTAAAAATATTTTACATTTTAATTAAACATAAATGTAAAATTATTTTGCATAAACCAGTACCGATAGGCCCAAACTCCTTTTATGACTTCTGTTTATTGAAAAATTGACCCTATACCCCACTTTTATACCTATACCCCACAATTTTTTGAAAATGCTAAAAATACCCTCAATTTTATTTTTTTTTTCAAAATCCACTTTCACTTCCGGAAAACTATTTTCAAGAATTCCGGTACACAAAGTTTTACCGGAAAACTTTTTAAAAGTTTTCCGGTATAGAAGGATGTTTCCGGAAAACTAAAAAAAAGATTTTCAGTACAGAAGAAAAAAATGTGTGTACCGAAAAACTTTTTCCAACTTTTCCGGTACAGAACGTGTTTCCGGAAAACTTGTTTCCCGACAAGTTTTTAGGTACACACCCTTAATTTTTTTAAAAAAATTAAATTTTATTAATTTTTTTATATCATTTAAAAAATTATTGAAAATTTTGGGGTGTTCGTGGCAACTTTATATCATAATGAAGTCCGTGACTGTAACTTTGTCATCTTTATCTCTATCCCTACCCACCTAAAAAAATATAGTTAAAATCAAATAAATTAATTAAATACTAATATAATTAAAAAATTAAAATAAAAAAAATATATGAAACTTCCGGAAAAGTCATTAACAAGTTTTCCGGTAGTTCATTATTTCCGGAAAACTTGAAAAAAAAATTTCAGTATAAATGAAAATTTTGGCATAATATATACGAGGGTGTTATGGTATTTTCACTGACTTTTTGGGGGTATAGGGATAATTGTGGAGGTACGGGGTCAAATTTTCCTGTTCATTATACTGAGGCCCACGCAGTGCAAATCCTCAACATCATCCAATCAATTAATTTTTTTTGGTCCAACCTAACAATATAATTAAATAAGATCAATTTTTTACCAAAAAAAAGATTAATTGAATTATCTATTTAGTTCATCTTATATAAAAACTTATTTAAATATCTATTAAGATGGTAAAAATATATTAATCTTTTAAAATGTCAATGGTATAAACTAAATTAAAAATTATCACGGTTCTTCTTATAATAATATAAAATATATTTTATATATAATGCTATGGTCAATGCTTATATGTGTACAAACTTATTATAAAATTCATTGAAGTTATAATGATTTATTCTATATTTTAACTGGACTGTTATATTTTCTTAGTAAAACATGTTTAAATTGTCATCACAGTTCATATTATGTATGTGTTACAATTGCAAATTATACTCTTTTATTTTTTTTCTTTTTTTTAGTAATGGGATTGAATGAATATTATATTTGTTTGATTTATGTTTACATTTAAATTTAGTTTGACAATTCCATTTATTTTTATGAAAAATATATATTTAGAAGATTTTGAATGAATTTTTAATACTTGTTTTAATTATTGAAAATTTTAATTAAATATAAATATAATAACATACAAATCAAGTGATATATTGATAATGCACTTGAAATATATATGTAGAAATCACATAAAAATTGTTCTTAATCCTTAGTTTAACTGACAAATATTGATATTATTAAATTAGACGTTATAAAAATCTCTTTTGTAATAGAGATATCTATTACAGAAATTTCGATGAATATATGTCCATAAACATCCAAATTAATTTTTTT
>JBBPBQ010020321.1:63663564-63728010 GCA_037974755.1 Cicer yamashitae | reverse complement strand
ATAAAAATGGAAAAAATAACAAACATCCTTAAGAAATAGTTAAAAAAATTATTCTAAATAGCATATAATAAGGTAAATAGAAAGAAAAATGGACATTGTTAAAAAGCAATCAAATCTTCAATATCTAATCAATATAAGAGATTGACTTGTGGTGCCAATATAATTAGATGTCAAATTAATCATATGATATTTTTGTATTTATTTTTTACTTAAAAAAAATATCTTATCAATTCGTCCATTTATAATGATTTTAATTGGTTGTTGGTAACTTAACTATAATTTTTAAAAGATAATCTATAATTTACCAAAATTATATTATCAATGCAAAAATATATTAGAAATAAAGATGATAGACAAGTTTGTAATTTTTCACTCAATATCAATTTTTTTAGAAAATATTAGTGGTTGGTTGGATAGAGGAGAGAGAAAATGTTAACAACAAACATTGAAGATGTTTATCTCTTTTTTAATACTCATTTAGTGTTTTAACTCAAATCACCGAACTATTCATTTGGAGACACTAGTTTACCACACTAGATATTTCCAATATTAAATCCTAAATTCAAAGGATTGAAAGTAATAAAAAAAACAAAACTACATCGAGAGTCTTGGAACTTAATTTAAAATTTAAAAAAATGTCATTTATATATATATATATTAGATCAAATTTTATTTTTCATCTTTTTTATATTACCAAAAGTCTTACTTAACTATATAAAAAAATGTAAAGTTATACTAAGTTTCTATTTTTGATTTTTTTAAGAAGTGCCTTTAGCATTTGTTTTTCTTTTATATTCTTTTAAAGTACTCAATATGCACACTTCTATTTTAAATGTCTTATTTAACACTATATTTTTTTGCCCCGAAGAGTCAAGATCGAAACATCTAATTTTTAATACTAAGATTAGAATGCAAAAATTTAATATTTTCATTCTGGTTGTCAATTAAATGCACGTCCATTGAGTGATTTTCACAAAGTATGTTTGCTTTTCTCAAGTAAAAAATTACTATAGGTTTCTAAAATAAAATGTCAGTGCATGCGTAGAACTTCTAACTTGAGAATAATCGGCTATTGTATTTTCTTAAAGCATAGTTTTTAAACAAGTGTTTGATTTAACATGGATGACTTATTTATCATATCTTGAGACAATGTTAAACTTGAAAACTCATAAACTATAAATAATAACTTTTGATGAACTCATATTAAAATCAAATTTTACTTAAATTTCAAATGAAAGTCATGTGGTTGAGTTGATACACTTGAAAGAGTTCGAGAATAAGACTCAAAATTCAAACTATAGTTACTAATATAATGTACTAACTAATATTTGCCAAAAAGAAAAAGTAATAAATAATCGATGTGCATTGACTATATATGCTAAGGGTTTTTAATGTTATTAGATAGATATATACTAATTAACATAGTAAATGACATTATAAGGTGATTCGATTCTCCAAACAGAATTTACCCCGTTAATACAATGATAGTTAATCTCTTTATAAAAACCAAAATATCGCATAAGACACGTGTATGTAAGAAACTTATTTTTTATTTCTTATAAAGTAGATAGAATTATTAGAATTGTACCCAAAAAGATAAATAGAATTAATAGTATAGTTAGACACAAATATCTTTTAATATTAATATGTTCATTCTCTTTGTTCTTAATAAATAAAATTGTATCCAAACACCAATTCTTTTCTCTCTGTATCTGCTTGTTTTGGTAAAGGGTTTGTTTCGCTGTTTGTGTTTATTAGAGATTAAAAATGAAAGATTTGAAGTTTGAACAACATTGATGAGTGATGGAGCCGGAAACATCTGGAGATAATGGAGGGAGGATACAGTTGAGGCTTTCCCGGATACAGTGGCAGGTTTTTGAGATACGCTACCCAATAAATTATCTTGTTTGCTTTTTTGTTTATTTATGAAGTTTTCTTCTTTGTATTTATTTCATCTTCTAGGGTTAGTAGGTTATGTTATGAACCAAAAGTTATTGTGATTCAATTTGTGACTTTTTTTGTTTATTTCATAGTTTCTCTAGAAAATAGAGTGAATAAGAGAATGAGTTAAAAGTTAAACATAGATCAAATGAACCATATCAGTGTTCCCACAAACTGAGAAGGACATTTTTTCTAATGCAATCAAACTTAGATTTGTCTTTCAAAGGTGTTAAATTGTTCTTGATCACTCATGCCCCAATTTTTCAATGGATACCGTACCGAACTACGGTATATAGATTAGTAGTCAAAATGGTATGTTGATCAGTTGTCAAATATTGATTTGTTGTTTGTAATATATTACCAATTGATTTTCAATAGATACCATACTGGACTTAAACCGTATGCTGATTAGTTGTCAAATTTTCATTTGTTGTTTGTGACGCAGTTAATTGATTAGATGTCAAATATTCATTGGTTGTTCGCAGCGGATCCTGTACGTTTATTGTACAAATCTGCCACCAATAAATGATTGACAAGTCATCTAGATACCTCTATTTAAGAGGGCTAAGGCACCAGAGCAAAACCATATCTATCTCTTAATAGTTGAAACCCTTTTTTACTTTGGTTGCCGAGGAACTCGGCAGCACTCTCAAATTTGATAGTAAATTGAGCAATAGTCATGTGTTATTTGATCCTGCCATGGCTCAACGATCGAAGTTGTTGCCGTGTGATTAGAAAGTCACGAGTTCAAGTCGTGGAAACAGCCTTTTGCTTTACAAATGCAGGGCTGCCTACAATGGACTCACCCTGCTATGGCGGGAGTTTTATAGCACCAGGTTATCCTTTAAGCTTTGTATGATTGTTTGCCATTTTTCTGTGCTGTGTATATATTTGAGTATTTTTTTTATGTACATTTTTTTTGTGTCACACCTATTATATGCTCTCTTTTGCTTACCTTGACAGATCTTACTTTATTGCCCGATGAACAAAGTCTGAATGGCAACCATTCTGATATGGATGGTGATGTGCCGTGTGACATTCAGACTAAGGAAACTGATGCAATGGTCGAAGAATCACCTTCAGGTAGTTGAATATCATGGTTTGAGTTATAGGATCAGTCCCAACAATGGTTATCAAAATTGGACAATTATTGGTACCAATTGTACTGTTCAATCTGAGCCATAGCATCATTGTACCTTTGACTTGGTTATTAGTTTTTCTCAATGATTTGACTTGGTTATTATTAATGTAGGTGATGAAGCTGACTTGGATTGCTCTTCTGTCGTGAGAGTTAGAACTCTGCACATCAGCTCCCCTATCCTGGCTGCTAAAAGCCCCTTTTTCTACAAGGTAGTTTCTCTTCTTTATTGGTTAGATTTTGAATACTTTTCAAAAATATATGTTTGCTTACTTGTGTATATTTTGCAGCTATTTTCAAATGGCATGAGGGAATCGGAGCAAAGGCACGTCACCTGAGGATAACCGCGTCTGGTATGAACATATAGAAAAGCTTTCTATACTATTTGCTTGATCAGATTTTTTTACTTCAATAGTTTCCTAACAAATGCTGATTTCCTTTGCATGTTACACAGGAAGCTTCACTCGTGGAGCTTCTCAACTTCATGTATAGCAATACGGTGAGAGCAACTTCACCGGCTGCTATACTGGACGTGCTGGTGGCTGTGGACAAATTCAAGGTTGCAGACTATTTCCATGACACCGGACTCTGCATTGCTCTAAGTATATTGTATTTTGGGTTTAGGTAGATCAAGTATATTGTATTAAGCAACTTCTGGTGAATGATTAAAGATGTGACTTAGAGATTTTGCAATGCTAATTTGAGTTAGTATGTATTTTGGGTTGAATGAGTTTAATTTTGTAAAGTTGATTTTTTTTTTTTTGATTAAAATTGAGTTTAAAGAAAATAAATTGCTTGAATATTTTTGTTCTTTAAAGAAGTTTGATTACTTGTGGTTACTGTCAAAAAGAATAAAACTTGTGGCGATATTTAAAAATAAAATTAATTATAAACAAAATAAGATATTGTTATATATTATTGTAAGAAAAATTAGAAATAAAACGAGAATTTATCCATTAATGTTATACAAAGGTATTTATGATATTATCGTAAAATAATTCGTATAAAATCTGAGTAGACTACAAGTCAAAAAAATTACTTAAAAAAAACATATATATGTATCATTTCATTTTAATAAAATTGACAAAAATAATTCATATCACTGAATTAGTGATTATTAACTAAAAAGTATATCTATATTATATATAAGATACATTAAAAAATATATTTTTAAATGGTAATGGGGAAAACATTAATTTAATGACCAATAAGTATTTAAGATATTAATAAAAATGTTTAATTGTAGTTTTAGTCATTTATTTTTATTAATTCACGGAATCGGTTATTTTAAAAGACCACAGTTTTGGTTCCTCTATCAGATTTTTGAACTTAAAAATGACGATTTGACATCATTTAAATAATGTGACATATAATATGATAATATAGAATGATTAACACTTATGAAATCGCAATAAAACTTTATAAAAATTTAGCTTTTAAATTCAAAAAAATTTAATTTTTGTAATTTAATTAATTATATATGAATAATTAATGCATCTAGATAATTATATATCATGAAATTGTATGAAATATCATTTAAAATATGTCAAATAATCATTTTTAAGTTCAAAAATTTAAGAGAAATCAAAACTGTCGACTTTTAAAATAGAAAGACAAATTCAGTGAATCGGTGAAAATAAAGAGATAAAAGAAATGTTAGTAAACCTAATAAAAAATAATATTTATAAGCTCTGAATATACTTATGTTTAAATATTACTTTTTAATTCGCAACTGTTAAAATATTACTTTTTTTTATACAAGGTATAAAATCTTATGCTTAAAAAAAGTAAGATATTAACCATGAATATATGCTTTCATTTCAGTAAAAATACTTAAAACTAATTGTCATGTAATGTTAATAACTGGAAATATGTTTCATAAGTGAAATTAATTTTGATGTCGGTGTACAACTTTATAATTGACAATCAATCACAAATTACAATTTATATGACCTTTAATGTTGGTTTGAGTAGAATAAGACTTATATTTCGTAAGAAAAGTATAGAGTTAGAGACTTGTGGCTAGAAAAGTCTTATCAGTAGAAGAGATTTTAAAAACGATTAATAAAGTTTTTCGCTGAACGAAGATTTTTCATTGACAAAATAGGTAGATATTATATTTCACGTATGGTTATTATTTCACATAAATTAAAAAGAAATTTCAAATAAAAGAAATATAAGAATATTTTTATCAAATTAATCTTAATAATAGTTGGTGTGTTCATCTTTATCATAAATAAAATGTGATGAATAGCAAATTGATAGTAATACACATACTATTAATTAGACCATATAATACAATGAATTTTTTTAAACAAACAACCCCAAGTTTCAACTTTTCCACACCTTTTTCTCTTCTTTCCATTTTCCAATTCTCAACTCTCAACTCTCAAACTCCAACTTCAATATAATATATTAAATCTTCTTCCTTTTTTTGACACTTAGATTGTTGAACATTCAAGTGTTTTTTGTCTTTCAAACATGACAGTGTTGTGTCACTAAGAAAGCTCAATGTTAAGTAAACTTGAGTGAGTGTGTAAGTTATAAACCCATTCTGATGAAATAAGCTTTGATCCTCTTAAGCATCCCTTGTGATTTTGAAGCGAAGTTCTCAGAGAGAATACCCCAAGGGGTGTATGCACAACCACTACTGAATCTGGATTTGGGACCCTAAAATGAAATAAACATGTAAAAATGGTTTTTTAAAAGAACATGTGGACAATAAGATTAGCATCATTTGATGACCAGACAGAGCACAAACCTGTGAACTGCACAATATATTAGTGTCTTTGTTATTTGAGTCCCCTTCTTCACTGTAGAACGCAACATATTTCACCACCAATTGTGATACATATAAGTGATACAACCGTGGCAGAAAAACTTGAACATTCATTGCCCCATAGCACTCTTGGTGAACTGCAACTTGGCACCTGCACAATGAACAAGTGCACAGGAAGTAATTTACTTTTGATCCTTTAAAGTTTTGTAAATCAGAAACAGAATGTTAACATATCTATAATAACTTTACAGCTAGGAGCAAAAACCATTAATGTTGATTAAAGCAACCTGTTACAGATAATAATTTTGTTATCTTCCCAATCTTCAACCCATCTGCAAATCGCACATCTTTCTGTTGTCCATGTTGCATAAACTGGCTCATACTTCTCTGAGGCAATAAAGTACAAGTAAAATAAGTTTCTCTGTTTCAAAGATGTATTTCAGAGAAAACATGAGACTGCAATGTACCATAAGACTTGATTATGTAAAAGAAATGAAAGCTTCAGTATGTAAAAGTGCATATGAAATACATGTTTACCTTGCAAAAAGGAAAGCACCCGTTTCTGATGTAACTGCATGGAAATGCCAGCTTAGGAATTGTGTTCTGTGATCTGTAGAAATTTGTATTGTTATTTCAAAAATGAGAAAGAAGCACAAAGCAGTAATATGAAGACTCAGCATGCACTTGAAAAGTTTGCTGGAAATTTTGTCACACTCAGCATGCACCCAAACATTACAACCATCGCAGCATACCTAATACAAAGTGCCCAGCCCCACAAGATCTCAAACCACAGCCAAGCAACACCAAACCCATGTCTTCATCTTTTCTTTAAAGTAAAGCAATAAAACTTTAACACATAAACTCTTTCGATTTTCTCATGAGTCAAGTAGCAAAATCTAAATTCCAATAAAATCTCTCTCCCTTTTACCTCTATTCTGTAGTCAATCTTCCCTCATTTATTTAATCATCACTAAACATCAAAATTTACCGATAATAATAATGAGTGCGTTTGTTCGAGCTTAAATAAAAATAATTTTTAGTTTAAAAAATTTAGAGATTATTTTATAGAGATTTGTTTAAAAATGATTTTTTTATTTCCGTTTGTTTACTATCATAAAAATGATTTTTTTTAAAAATGATTTTTAATCTGTTTGTATACAATTTTATAAAAGTGATTTTTTAAACTATAAAATTACCATAAACGACGTGACTTTTATAATACATTAATCTATCTTTTTCTCTAAGTCATATATCTCTACGTCACCGTTTTATCTACTACCCCTCCCTCTCGCTCTAGATCAATACATATGTCTTTGTTTTAGTAAACTAATTTTTAAAATATTATTCAATAGAATCAATGTTTTATACAATTAAATTAAAATAAGAATACAAAAGTATTATTATTATAATATAAATAATAGAAGACAAATGAATAGAAAAAAATATTGATTAATTGACGTTGACTTGCACTTTGAGACTGTTTTGAATTGATTATATATTAAAGAAACAAAGAAACTAAAAAAAATTAAAATTTAATTCGAATACTTTTACATTCAATTATTTCATATGAAAATTATTGTTTTGTCTAAATTTTTAAACTCTACTTAGGTATTAAAATGTTTTTTCTTATAATTATTTAAATTTGGCATGTATCATAGAAATTCATTATTCTTCCTTCTTCATTTTTTAAGTATGAGTATGAGTAAAAAAAAACATGACTCTTAAAGTCATGTATGTCATATGATAATACATATTATATCTAACTATAACAGAACAATTGAAATATTATAAATTAGACACTTCAAAATTTATAAGTTTAATCCATTTGTTATACACATTTTAAAATTGATTTTCATTTTTAGCCAAAAAATAATTTTTTTAACAAAATAATTTTTTAAAAAAATCTAAAACAAACACCCTTCAAATGCTACAAAATCATTTTTGTTTTAAAAAAATAAATTTTTTCATGAAAAAGGTAAAACAAACTTATTCAAAAAAAAATACTTTCTTAATTAATAATAATATAGTGCAGCACTGACAACCAAATCCTATAACAAGTATATGACAAATATTCTTTGCACATTAAACAAATCCTAGATCAAAAATAAGACCAGAAATACACTGCTTTCCAATTTATTTTGCACGACATTGAATAAAATTTTCTATATAGTTATTTCTGGTGTTAAAAATATAAATGCATTGCATTGATTAGTCAAATGATATTTAACTTCAAATTGCTTATCAGATAATATACAAATCCGTGAATTTCCATGAAACCGTGAATGTACATGTAAGAGGAAACCGTGAATCATCTCCATCTTCATGTAAGAGAAAACAGTGAATCTCCATCTCTACGTGACGAAACTGTGAATCTCCATCTCCATATAGGAGAAAACCGTGAATCTCCATGTAAGAGGAAACCGTGAATCTCCATCTCTATGTAGGAGGAAACTGTGAATCTCCATCTCACCGTGAATCTCCATGAAACCGTGAATCTCCATCTCCATATAGGAGAAAACCGTGAATCTCCATGTAATCTCCATCTCTATGTAAGAGGAAACCGTGAATCTCCATCTCCATATAGGAGAAAACCGTGAATCTCCATGTAAGAAGATCTATCTTAAATTTGAAAATTAATATGTATTTTGTGAAAATTAATAAGTTTACTTGGTAAATTTGAATATTGTTGTTATTTAGAAAAGTTCTATTACTTTTGATAAATTGTGATTCCCGTAAAAAAGAATAAAACTTGTGGTTAAAGGATATTTAAAAGTAAAATTAATTCTAACATAGAAATAAAAGTATGTAAACAAAATAAAATATCATTAAATATTATTAAATATTTACTATAAATTTATATATATATATATATAATATATATATATATATATATTATTGTAAGAAAAATTAGAAATAAAACGAGAATTTGTCAATTAAGGATATATAAAGCTATTTACGATATTATCAGAAAATAATTCTATAAAATCTAAATATACTACAAATGAAAAAATTACTTAAAAAGATACATACATATGTATCAGTTCATTTTAATAAAAATGACAAAAATAATTCATATCACTGTATTAGTGATTATTAACTAAAAAGTATATCTATATTATATATAAGATACATTAAAAAATATATTTTGAAATGGTAACGGGAAAACATTAATTTAATGACCGATAAATATTTAAGATATTAATAAAAATGCTTAATTGTAGTTTTAGTCCCTTATTTTTATCGATTCACGAAATTGGTTCCGTTATTTTAAAAATCGATAATTTTGATCTCTTTATCAGATTTTTGAACTTAAAAATGATGATTTAACATCTGACATCCTTTAAATAATGTGTCAAATGATACGATAATATAGAAGAACCAATTCAGTGAATCAATGAAAATAGAGAGATTAAAATTGTAATTAAACCTAATAAAAATTAATTTTTATAAGTTCTAAATATAGTTATGTTTAAAAATTACTTTTTTTATTCGCAACTGTTAAAATATTACTTTTTTATACAAGGTTTAAAATCTTATACTTAAAAAAGTAAGATATTAACCATGAATATATGCTTTCATTTCAATAAAGAATGAATTAAAACTAATTGTCATGTAATGTTAATAACTGGAAATATGTTTCATAATATATATATATATATATATATATATATATATATATATATATATATATATTTTTTTTTTGTTAACATTGGTTTGAGTAGAGACTTGTGGCTAGAAAAATCTTAAAAACGGTCAATAAAATTTTTCGTTGGACGAAGATTTTTCATTGACAAGATAGGTGAATATTATATTTTACATCAATAACATGATTATTATTTCACACAAATTAAAAAAAATTGTAAATAAAAGAAATATAAGAATATTTTTATCAAATTAATCATTGGTGTATTCATCTTTATCATAAATATAATGTGATGAATAGTAAATTGATTGTAATATACATACTATTAATTAGACCATATAATTACAATAAAGTTTTTTAAACAAACAATTGGGATAAAATAAATAATGCTACACTGAAAGCATAAATCGACACTTATATTTTAAAGCTCTTTTTATTTGTAAATATGACACTTATTATGTAACTAATGAAGTGTAACAAATAATTATTGTACTCTATAAAATATTAATTAATTGTTAAATACTCTAAGCCAATAATAGTCTAGTGGGAATATTTATTTATCTACCGTTAATTTTTGTTCACAGAATTACTATTTTTTGCTTATTTATCGTCAATAAATTATATATTGTTAGTTATATTTTCCTACTCAAACCAATACACTTTAATTTAACCTTTTTTTCTCATCATTACAAAAGCATATAAAAAATATTAGTTTTCTGTTAAATTTACAGAACTTAAACTTTCATTAAAATTCATAAAAAATTTCTCAATTCATAAAAATATTAGTGTGTGTGTGAGTGTAAAATCATTTATTGGTTGTGTTACTTTGTAGGACATTTTATATCAATTTTCCTTGGCAGGTAATCAACATAACTCTGATCTTCATCCATCTAACCATGCAAAATTACAATAAGATTCTCTGTTAATTATAGATTTATACTGATATATGTAGTCCATCATAGTGTGACACATTTGCAACTATTCATATTCCAATGTTCTCATAAAAAACTTGTTTGGTTCATCAAAAAGATCTAGAATTATGTCCCTCTAACCTTGCTTCAACAAGTTTTGCCATAAATGTACTGTCTTTTACTCCCTTAGACAATTTGTAGTGAGACTGAGACTTGTTAAAATCTGGTATAATCAATGTAGTTTTCCACTGTTTTACAGGACTAGCATTAACTGTAACTGTAGAACAGACACAAGAATTTTCCCTGCAAAAACTCTCAGGATAAACCTTATCACCTTCTGATGACATAGAACTGTTTCCAACTATGTTGTCAACCCTGTGAGTGTGAACTGATTGAATTCTCTTGGTCCTGGTTCTATCACTTTCTTGTGGACCCTGTATTGTCTCAAAGACATTTGATACCATTGGAGCATTTAATAGAGTTGTGTTGTACCCTCCAATTTCACATGACATGTTCTTTACCACGTTTTCGTGCATATGACGGTACTCTTCCGGAGTTTCCTTAGAAAGAACTTGTTTGCTCACTGAATTCTTGCTTCTTTTCTTTTCTTTGTGAATCTCTTTGGCATTACTGTTGTGCAGTCTGTAGTTGAGTTTGTTTAGTCCTTTTTCATTAGTCCTTTTCGGTTCGAAAATGTCGGTACCGATTGAATCTTGTTCAGCCGCATTATGAGGTGAATTTCTTGTCTCCTTTAGTTGAAAGGAATCAAATGAATTTAGGCAAGGGTAAATTTCCTTGAGCTCCTTAGTGGACGAGGTACTATATTTTCTCAAGTCAATAGTTCGTTTTGTACGAAGAAATGTTTCAATATCAACGCGCAACTTGTCGACAATTGAATGTGTCTCTTCATGTCCATAATCTCTTACTCCTTTTGCAAAATCATCACACAAATTCTCCAAAAGGATTCTTTCTTTTCGCTCTCTTTCAAGATCACTCAAAGTACCACGGAACAAAGACTTCACTTCAGAAAGTTCCCTAGTTAGCTTCTGATGCAGGCTTTCTGAATGCTTTCTTAACCTTCTTTCATCTTCAATTTCTTCCTTGACTGATTGAACTACACCTTTGATCATATCATGTTCTTTGTTCTTCCGAACAAGTTTATCTTCTGTTATATGCTTCATTATGTGATCCATTTCTAGCTTATTCATTTTCTTTTCTTGTAGTAACTCTTTTATCTGTGCATGAGAAAGATCTAGCTCCATTTTCATTGCTTTTGCTATAGCTATATTTGACGCATGCTGCTCTTCAAGACACCAGATACGGTTGAGAACCTTGACTAACTCTCTGGATGATTTTGGGATGCAGCTTGACTCTCCAATTCCAATCTTACCCTTGTTGGAGTCTAAAGAACTTATATGGTTTACATTATTATCTGGTGTAACCTGTTTTAACCAAATAACACATTCATCTTATTATACCAGATAAAGGGTAAAAAGTATCTAGTTTACACATTGTTTTGAAGATTTTTGTTAAAAATGTCCTACAAGGATCATCGACGATAAATCCATCATGGTTTAAAAATTAAGGTGCAGATTTTCCTCAAATCAAATTTAATGTCTCAATAGATAGCTTAGAAACCATAAAAAGAAGGTAGTAATCAATATCTCTTTGAAAACTAAAGAGAGGTTCAAAATTCAAATGGAATCTATCAATATATTTACTTACTTCCATTGAGCTACGGCGACTAGCAGGGGAAACAGTCGGTAGAGCAGAACCATTTCTGTCAACTGATGCTTGTACACGTCTTCTCAATCCCCAAGCAGATGCTGGCTGTATCGAGGAACAAAATATGGATCAACAATTGAAATATATAAAAATGTCATCAAACATTAGTATACAAAATGTTTCAAACAATATCATGAATGCAGTTTTTTGAATGCAGTTCCACAGAAACACTGAACTACTTCCTTTTTTTTCTTTTTAGAAATTTAGTATCATGAATGCAGTTTATTGAAATTTAGTAAGTGGTTATGTTAATTTCCATGGTTCGAACTCTAGATCTCCTACTTAAAACTTCTTCGGTATCTCTTAACTCACCAACTGAGCTACCTACTTGGAACATGAAACAGTGACTTTCTTTATGAACACAATTATAAGGACATTGGATACTCTATCACCTTTCTTCATAAGGTGATACTTAGGTCCTTATCATATTGTAACCTACCCAAACTTATTTCATTTGTCAACATCAACAATATGGGACAATTATTTAGAAAAAATAACATTCATAAAAAAAATTATACTCTCACTGGATACCCTAAATGAGAAGTAAGATGTAAATGACATGTAAAGATACTGAACATATTTTCTGGGAGAAAATAAGAAGAAAAAGTGCATGATGCTAATTGTTAACAACAGGAAGAGTGAAAAGCACCTGGTGAGAGGGGCTATGACTATGAATTTCCCATAGTTTGGCACAGAGGTTTCTTGCAGAGAGTGTTGAAGTGGAAAAGTTGAGAAACTCATGTTGAAAAGTGTTTTTGATTTTAGCATTCTGTTGAGAAGATGGAAACTCAAGTCTCCAAGTAGGTGGTGGGGTTGAAGATCTTTCTCTTATCTTCCCCACAACAACCCCAAGTTTCAACTTTTCCACACCTTTTTCTCTTCTTTCCATTTTCCAATTCTCAACTCTCAACTCTCAAACTCCAACTTCAATATAATATATTAAATCTTCTTCCTTTTTTTAACACTTAGATTGTTGAACATTCAAGTGTTTTTTGTCTTTCAAACATGACAGTGTTGTGTCACTAAGAAAGCTCAATGTTAAGTAAACTTGAGTGAGTGAGTGTGTAACTTATAAACTCAGCTTTCTTCTCAAACAGCCACTTCAACGTACTCTTTGTGGGGTCCACTTCTATCACCCCTATTCCAAACACCTTAAATTTTGTCTCCTTTTTGTCTTGCCTCCTCTCAAAAAATCTCACTTTCTTTATTCATTTTTTTTACAAACACTTCATTTTACACTTTTAGGTTTTTTAAAGAACAAGGAAAAATTGTGAACTGCAATTCATTTTTACTTTGAGGGTTGTTACCATGACATTCAATATTTTGTAAATAATATAGCACACCTTAAAATAAATTAAAATCGATTAAGACATACAAAATCATCAAATTTTGTAAATAATATAGCACACTTCAAAATAAACTAAAATCAATTAAGACATGCAACATCACCGCTAAAATACATATATAACGAAATATACAAATATATATATATATATATATATATATATATATATTATTTTCATTTAAAAATTAATTACTTGTCAAAAGATTGCATAATCATCGTTTACTGTGTGATGTGTATAGTCACACCCCATCCTAATAATTCATAGTCAAATTTACAAAAACACATTTCAAAATTAATTTACCAAATGTATAAATCATTACATAATGTGTATAGCTTAATAAGATTCTTCATCTATTTCTTCATCATCTCCATTTTCATCTATATTTTCACCACTTCTTATTATTTTTTATGATTAAATTATTTTTTTCTATCATGGTCATAGTCATAGTTACAAGACAATATCAAAGTTAATACAAAATCAGGGTTTGAAGATTCACCAAAATATCAGAGTCTTCTATTTATTCACAAATATAAAATACTTCATTTTGATCAATAAAATAAGTAAAGTTTAACCACAAGTTTCATGCATAAAAAAAACCACAATTTTCATAAAAAATATAAACCAAATAATTCAACAAAAGTACAACTGTAATAGTTCCACCGAAACATTAACCAAATAATGATAGCAAAGTACATTGAAAATAACAACCCGATAATTATAGTTCAAACAAAATTAAGATGTTCAAAATAGATTATTTTAGAAGAAATTCAAATAATAGGGTGATTTGTTGTGATATGGTGCTATAAACACATCACCCCATTAGGAACATATGAAAATCCTTTCATCCTATTTGCATCATGCAATCCATTTTTAATAGCATCCACCAAAAGGTACGGCAAGAAACTTAGTTATTTCACAAAAACACTTACAAAAAATATTAGGGACAATGTAATGCTAATTTAATAGAAGCATAAAATCACTGAAAAAGATATGCTTGTGCATGAGTTAGCATTTTGAAGTTAAAATAATATTGGTATATTGGTAATTATTATAATGTCTTTGAACTCATTGTTTTATAGTAATAATTATGAGTAAAAAAATATAGTAACTTTGGATAGATATTTAATAGATAATCAATTAATATAATATTTTATCACATTGAAAAATCAAAATTCGTAATAATTTTTTTGAATAGCAATTAATATAAATGTTAAAAAAAAAAACAATTATTTAATTGAAGTCTTAATGTGCATGAAAGGCTAACGGGTTGAATCGATTGATAGAATACTGATTTTTGACCACCATGAATGGTCACGTAGATTCTAAATGGTTCAAATTATTTGGTGTGTTTTTTCGAGACAAATAGGAGTGCCTTTAAAAAAATAAAGTATATAAAAGAAAATTCCATATACATCCAACATGAAAACGCAACTATTGGATGAAAGTGTTCGGGCTTCATCAATCATCATATTGGCTTTGAAAGCCAAACCATAGGCCATTGGTATTTTTGGGGTTGAAAGAATAGAATAAGAGGGTAAAATAAAAAAGCCTAAAGTTCAGAGGTCAAGATTTGAATTTGTCGACATTTTGATTTGTTTCATGCTAGGGTAACCTAAGCTCTGCCTATAGATGCTATAACTATGAGATCAAGGGGCATTGAGTTTGTTAAAAATATCTTAAGCATGTAATTATGACTAACTATCTTACTAAAGAAATATTGAAAGGGCATTAAAATTAAGCATGCGGATTATTCAATTATGTTATGGGATAGCACAAATTGCAGTGACCACAAGTCACCGTCATCTATGGATATTTTAACATAATAATAATAATAAATAATATAATACAATTTATAACATATTTATATACAATGAAATACACGAAGAATTATGTACTTGAGATAGGATATACCGAATCGTGTTGTTCGAAAGAATTAAGAATTATGATTAATAGAAAATGAGAATGAAATGTCATATTTACCGATTAAGTTTTCCGTATAAATTAACCGTCTAATTAGTATAATAAAATGATATGACATATTAGAATCTCTAAGTCTACAAATAGATTTGTTGCCCATCATCTCTCTCATTACATTAACATGTCATGTTTTATAATTTATTCTTCGATTATTATTTTTATTTTAAATTTATAGAAATATCATATTAAAAAGTATATTAAAATTTGTGTCTTTAAGTTTTAAAAATTCAAAATTTGTTCTTTACTGTATAAATTTTTTATCAGTAAATTTTTTATTTTTATATTCTTAACGAATGTTTTCAAAATACTTGTTAACACCACCTTTACTTTTAAAGGAAACACAATGTTGCCTAAAAATTTCATTTATTGGTATCACCTTCATGGTAAAAATTAGAAGAAGACCAAAAGCATGACCATTAATCATTATAATTGAGTGATTATTGGAAAAACATAGAACTAAGACTTCCTTTCACATACTTCAATATGTCTTGGTTTTAACCCTAGATCATTAAAGATGTTATTGCAACTTTCATCGGACATCTTTGATTTGATTTTTTTTTTTTGGATATTTTCAATTTTTATTCATAGACTTATAGAAAAAATCATAATATCAATTAAAAAAAATGTTATTTTCATTATTTTTATATATATTTTTATTCATGTTTATCGTGAAGCAAATAGAGTTGTTAATGCTATTCCTAACATACCAATAAGTCAAAAATGCAGTGCGTAAGAATTATAGAAAATTAAGGTTACATATATAAGTTCCATTCATAATCATCAAAGAGCCTCAAAATAAACAAAGGTAACGATTTATATTAGCACAAAAGGGAAAGAACTGAGAGAATATGATAAGGTAAAAATTAAACTGCAGTTTGGCATATTCAAATGCTACTAAGAATATTAGTGTCTATGGATATGCAAATTTATTAGCAAGTGCATTTTGTATGAACTGTTTCATATTAAAACTTAACTAAAATAAACAAAAGTCTCAACAACATGATTTGAACTATGGATGAACTTCAAGTCTTGGTTCAAAGCAAAAACCAGTAAACGTTTGCAAATGCAACCTTTTTGTGACAGGGTACTTCTGTGACCATTTCCATTGTCTAAGGTTCATGTCATACATAAGAAGCTTTGGATCTCCATAACTTTGAATATAAATCAAATCATCTGCACCACTGCAAGCAAAAACATCATCAAATTCTCTAAAACTTTCCAAGTACTTTCGAGGCATTCGCGCAATCTCTTCCCACTCACAACCATGTAGAACCAAAATAACAATTCCTTTTACAATCTCAGGACGACCTTGTTTACTAATTCCTCCCACCATTACAACTTTCTCCTTCAAATTCATCAACCGACCGCAAGTTAAAGAATAAGGTATCGAAATTAATCTAGTTGTTAAACTACATTGCGAACAATCATTCGACATATCATACGCAACAAGCGAATGTCGATTTTCAACAGCACCAATCATAGTTGAGTAAACTAAAAAGTATAACACACCATCACATATTACACTCACTTCACCACCTCTCCACCCTATCAAAACATCGGTTAGCGCCATCGTCCAAGTTACATTTTCTGAATCATATAAATATACTGATGTATCATACTGTGAATAGTCCTCACCAACATGCTTGGATTTCACAATTGCCACAATATAACTATGAGATTCTTTGTTTACTGAGATTGATAAAGCAGTATAATCAAAATGTTCCAAACCTGTAGGCTTCACAAGCTTCTTGTAGCTTTTGGTGATAGGATTGCAGACGAATAAATTGGTTCTGTTATTGTCCATGAAACAAATCATGCCATATGATGAAGCAATGGACCAAGTAGAAGTGTTGATAGAAGGAAGTGCAATGTCATACCATTTCTTAAAATCAGGATCAAAAGCATAACCAGTTGAATCATTAGAGCTTTTGAACATAAAGTACCAAGGTTTCTGTGGTAGAGGATGATCTGAAAGGTTCCATAAAAACATCTTTGAATTTACAATTCTATGCCAACTTGTACAGACACAACCTGCTCTAAAAATGCATGGAATTGGGAGATATGATAGGATTCGTGCCAATAAATCTTCAGGTAACTTTGCATTCACATCAATGGTAGTTGCTTCTTCATCATCTTCTGAAAATGAATCAAACTTCTCTGTCTCTACAGTTAGACTACAATAGGACAAAACAAAAACACAGTTCATTATTAAAGCATTATAACAATAAATATAAAATAGCTTAGGAATTTTATTGCTTCAAGATACGTTGTTTTATGTTCAGTTCAATAATGTGAAGCACCACAGAACAAGATAATACATTAAAAGAGAACATAAACAAGATAAAATAAATTCAAAGATACGTAAATTCAACCTACGTAAATTCAACGCAATGCAAAAAACATACAACAAACTTTATGAAATGAAATACTAATAGAAAGCTAAAATAAATTTTAGAAACAGCGATATCATAACATGGGAAGATGGTGAAGATTGCAAATTATAAATCTCAAATGTTTTGTTGCATGCTCATATTTAACAAGTTTTTTTCTCATCCAATTTGATTTGTCAATAATGTTAGAAGAGATCAACGTGAGGATGCATATCTCATTTCGTTATAATAGTACTTTTATTTATAATAAAAACAAATTTATTTTCTGTAAGAATAAAAATTTATAGATTTCATACCTTGAGTGATGATAAGGCATGTTGAATCTTTATGTATTCCTTCTATTGATGACTTGCGACATTGAGAATGGAGGGAATGCGTAAACGATATACAAGTTTAGATAAATGAAGCCAACATGTCATTAATGTATTTATATGGATCAATATTCTCCGCGTTTGAGTTTTCCTGCAATTTGACAAATATTTATAAATATGAGAACAAAAAATGTTGTGTATGTGTGTGCTTTCATTATATTATATGGTGTAAAAATAAAATAACCCTACACTTTTGCCTAATTGTAAAAGTATATTGATGTTAGAAAATCTGAATTCCTCGTTATATAGATTTGTATAATGGTAAAAGGAAAAAACTTACCTACAATATTATACATTTTAATGATATTTATTATTTATTTACAATCAAATCATCTTTATTGTACGTGTCTTCCCATAGCTATATTATATATTTTTTACACAGGAGAGGTGATATCCATGAGAAATTAATGAAGGAAAATATTTGAGGTCGTAATGTCAAATTAGATCTATAAATGAAAAAGACACCTTTTTTGATCGGCGAACATCTTAAAACCCTAAAAAATGCGTGAGAAAACCCTTGATTAGAAAAAAAAAATGTAATTGTTGGAGGGAAACAAAACCACAATAATTATCGAATATCTTAAAGCCCTAAAAAATGTGTAAGAAAACCCTTGATTAGAAAAAAAAAATGTAATTGTTGGAGGGAAACAAAGCCACAATAATTGGTAAAGATTCCTAAAATGTGATTTTAATTTTTTTTGGATAACATCGTAGCCGAGCCTAAAAAAACGAAAATAAATACAAAAAATTTAAGCGGGGAAAGATACACCCATAAAATCACCCGCTAGAACCTGAGCTACAGCAAGAGGAGGTTCATTAAAAAGCACGAGCCCTTGATTTGAAATACACCCTAGTTTAACCAGGATATCAGCACAACGATTCGCTTCTCGATATATGTGAATAGTTCAAACCTCTCAGTTAAGACTCAACAATTGCTTGATTTTCCTCCTAATACGCAACCCTTGTGCACTCTCTATTTTGTCCAGATTGATGCTATGAACAACCATCGAAAAATAACTTGAACTTTCAATGTTTGCACTCCTAATCGAACTGCAACTTTAATATAAACATAAATGTTAAAAGGAAAAATAATTATTATTTAGATTCTGAATTACTTGAAAGAATTTTTCTTTAAATAATCCCATTAAAATAAATAAAAAATTACAACTACCCCCTTACCCCAATTTTTATATTAAAAAAATGATATTCATTCGTTCAAATTAGTAAGATATATTAATACAATACAAATTTAAAGTCGTTAAAATAAAATAAAAATGCTTCTGCAAAAAATTTATTATTCATATTAATAGCATAAAACGACAACATACCACAAAACGACAACTTTTGTCATAAATAATTCCTAATTCACTGTACTCGACACATTTTATCTGACGCAAGTGCACCCGTATCAAGCACTCGGTACATGAATAATCTGACGTAAGTGCACACGTATCAAGCACTCGATACATGAATAATCTGACGTAAGTGCACACGTATCAAACACTTGGTACATGAATAATGATTGATCAATTCTATTAAATAAACTCACTTTCTCTAATACAAAGGCATATTCATTAAACACGACGTAACTATACTAATCCCCTCATTTTAAGATTGAAGATGTTATGGTAAGTTTTTTCTCTCCTTTTCATTCTTACACCCAAACACCTTCGATCTTTATAATTTGTAATTGTACCTCGGTGATGGCACCATCATATGTCACAACTTTGGTCCACTTCAATAGAGAAATCAAAATAACAACACGAATATTTAAATAGCAAGAAAGGAAAACCTTCGATTTTCATAACAAGTACACTCTTTTTCATTTGAGATAAGCTGAAACTTGGAGACATAAAGAGAATGTTCAATCATAATTTGTTAACGCAAGATGCAAAAGCAAAGATAGGGTAGAAAGTCTGGTATGAATGTTGTGGAAAAGCAATAACGGGAGGCATGAGACATGGTCGTGAGTGTGAGAGGAGAAGGAAGAAATGTATGTCAATGTGAAAGGAGAAGCAAAAAACACACTAACACGTATTCATATATCAATAGGATTTTAGCTCCTTTTTCTTAGGTTTATTACACCGGTTATTTCAGTACCGATTATTGGAAATAACTAGTATCAAAAGTTACACGCTCTATGCAATTTTTTTCAATTATTTAAAAAATTGTTATTTTTAGTAAACTTTTTACACCTATTTTTAATAAAACCATTATAATATCACTCATTCTTATGTGATTTCTACACTAGTGGATGACTCGACACCATAGTCACCGGAAGAAGAACATATTCTTATATTTGTGAATTATAGATTTAAGATGATCATTGCAAGTTTTTTTTTCTTTGTGTCATGTTAATCTACGGATGTTATGAAATATTCATGTTAGGTCTATTCATATAACAAAAACAAGTCATTGTTTTTTAACATCAACTTTTTAAATATTATTTTTGTTTATATTTTATTACTATATATCGATCCTTTTATATTTATATGGCTTATATTTAGCATTTTAAGACTTGCATAAAAATTTATGCTTTTATTTTATGAATGATTCTGTGACCCTTAATCATTATCACACATTATTTAATGTTTTATCCTATTAAAAAAAAGCTAGCTTCCTCCGGACCATGGCCGCTAAGAAAAACCACCATTAAGAAAAACGTCACTATAGTCATAGAAAATGATCCTTCTAAACTTTATGTATTTTTTCTTCTTGATGATTGGATTAAAAAGCAAGAAGTAAAAACTTAAAGAAAAACAGAGTGTACTCTAGTGTACAACAAGAAAGAGAAGAAGGGACTGATTATATAGTAGTCCCAGTCCCAGAGGATGGGAAAAGAAAGGTCAACAACATGAATAGCAGAATTAGAAGAAAAAACAAATGTTGCCTTTTAACTCTGAAATCGATAGGAGAATCTCCACCGTCCATCATACTGTGATGATGAAACTATAGACTACTACCTGCTGACGTTGGTATTGGAAGGAGTGAGAGAATGAACACTTCTCTGTGCAACCAAACAGCACAAGAATCCTGAACCCGCTAACCCTTTATTTCCCGCCATTTCTCTCACTCCGTTCCATTCCTTTAACGCCGTCGTTTTTGGTGACGAAGAAGACGATGTCGTCGTTGTTGACTCCGTCTCATCCACTGACTCCGCATAACAACATTCGCTCGAACCTTCTTCTCCTGCAATAACCGCTTCCTTCAATTTCGGTTCCAACAACTTTCTCCGCCGGTGTTTTAACTTCTCTCCCATTAGGTCACGGTAACCTATCGCCGATATTTTTTCCAGTGCCGGAAAACCGGATCCGTCTATTACCATTGCTCCGATGTTCATTACGCCGTGGAATCTTCCCGACTCACGCCGTATTTGACATGCGCTGAAGCAGGGAGTTCTGTTACCGGCGTCGGAGGAGAGGATGTTGCTTGTGAGGAATCTCACTGTGCCGACTATGTGGTCACGGAAAGTGCCGACGGCGTAGATCGCGACGCAGACGCCGGAGGTTTCGCTTGCGAGAAACTCCGGCGTGACGCGGAAGAGGAATTTGTCGTTCCATGTAGGATTCTGACCTCCGATTTTATCGACTTGTGTTCGGAGCTTCGTTGAAGAGTCGATCCACGTGAGAGCGTAGGTTTGAAACCTTCGCCGTGGAGATGACGGTGGTTTCAAGCCTTGTGCTGAGATCAAGTTGATCTCTAATACTAGCTGCGTCTTCGCCGGAGACGCCATTGATGTCTCTCTTTCTTTCTCTATGGAACCTTACTGTACCATATTTTGTTCTTTCTTCAATTTCCGGCGAGATTAACGGACATGATTAATCAAGAAAGATCAACGGTTGTGATTCCGGCGGAAGGAAAAGAGAAAAAGGAAAGGGTGGGTTAAACACAAGTGTGGGACCTACACAGGTATATATATTTATTGGTTTTGGATTTTTATTTGATTTTGTAAGTTATAACAGTTAGGGTGTTAATGTAAATATTAGCTGTAAATAAACTAAACTGGGGTTATGGCGAGGTAATTAGTGAAAGCCGTCTTATGTTGCTAGTTAACAAACTCAACGGAAAAAACAATTCAACCGAAAGCCAACAAACAAAACCACACTACACAGCTATTGTACAGATATAATAACTTACTATAGCAATAATTATAATTTTATAATAATAGTATAATATATCAAGATTGATCTTTATTTTCTTTTACTATGTTATGTCAAAAAATGTATATTTTTACTTTTTTTTTTTTTTAATCTCAGCACAAGATAACACTTGCTAATAAAATAAGAAAGGTACTTCATACTATCGATTGTCTCTTGAGTTATTCAAGATCATTAATGTTCTGATTGGTTAGTGGCTGATAGTGATTATTATGTTCTTGAGTCTTGTAGAGAATGGATCACAGTATCGATTTTCTTGATGGGAATATCCAAAATTTCATCCAGATTCAATTTTTCTAAAGTTAAGCCCAAAATATGGGGAGTACTAATATTGGGATTAACATTTTTGGAATCCTTACGAAGTTTTTCATTGTACCCATCGATTTTGAGTAAATTTTGTTTTCTAAAAAAATACATTTTTTTTATTAAAAAACAAATGTTTCACTAGACCACTTGAACACATTACTATTTAAAAAATATTTAAAATTTTAACGTTGACCAGTGACACTTTTTTAAAATAGAAATGATTGTCTCTCTGATTGAGATAATGATCTAATTGATGTCGGTTTAACGAGTTCAATTTTGAAACATATTCATTTTCTTTTGTTTTTATCAACATATATCAATCAAATCATTTTCTCAGTAAGAATAATGAGGATCATAAATTTTTAATTCCATGAGACAATGTCTATCTTTATTGGAGTTTTAAACAATTTTCAAATATCAATCTACAATGAATTGTTTATTAAAACGATACCTTAGAATTTCCCTTATAAAAAAATGTACACTTACACACAAAATTTATATAAAATCTTAAGAGATTAATTTGCACACATGGTTATGGCATATAATTTTAAAAGTAGTTATAACAAGTGTAACTTTAAAACTAATTATAATTAATAAATATTTTATTAGTTTGGATGAAATACAATATCAAATAAATACACAATTGAAAATTGGACACTAATTCAAATCTCTCTTCCTTAAAAAATAAAAATACTGAAAATGATCAAATAACTTTAGTGGCTAACAACATCATTAGAGAATTTTAAATGATAGGGTTTCTACAAAGGCCAATTTAGCTAAAAGAGATATTTTAAACGCAGACGTAGTGTCTTGTGCATTCAGATGTGAGCAACAAGAGTCATTACAACATTTATTTCTTAATTGCAAGCTCTTTGGAAATGTGTGGTATAAATTCTTTGACGTGGTTAGATTTACCTAGCGCTCTTTCAAATTGTGCTTTTGATCATGTTCAACAAAATTGTGTTATACACTCGTTCACTAAAAACACTTAAAAAAAATTCATTTAATTTAGTTGTCTTGTATGTGGTCGGTGTGGAAGACTTGTGATATTAGGTTGTTTAACAATAAAGAGATTTTGCTTGACTATCTTTGTAACCAAATCAAAATCCAACCACAGTGATGGTTTCGTGTTCGAGGCAAAATGATTTGACTATGTGGTAAATCAATTGTGGAATAACTCTCTTGTATTTCATGACCTTTCGTATTCGTTTGTATGTTAGATGTGAGGTCCTATGGAAGTTTAGGCAGTATGAATGTAATTTTTTGTGTTTTTTTATCTTCAAATTTTCGATTGTGTTGTGGTTGTAACGAGCTTTTAGCATGTCTTATGCGAGATTAACAATTTTATAATATTAGTTGCTTTTTTAAATAAATAAAAAACACCATTGGAGAAATGAAACTGGATGGTATTCGTGAACTTTTGTCATTAATATATCTAATAGTTTCGATGGAAGGTAAAATTTAAGCATATACGACATCAATAAATAAAATCACGGCCGGTATATGACAACTAGATTATCCATACCCATTAATAAAATAAACAAACATTTCAACTACGAATTAATTATTAATTAATGAATACATATGTTGATATAATTGTATTCGTGCTCATTAGTAAATTAATAAAAATACTAAAAAACTTATTATTAAATATAAAATTTACCTAATTTTTTATTATATATAAACTATTATTATGTTCTTAAAGGATAAAGGAAAACTATGTATTAATGCATTGTATTTATGTGATAATATATCAATATTTTTATGATAAAACTTTGTGATAAATTATGTTTACGTGTTAATATTAATATTTGTATGTATTAATAATTTTTGTGTTATTAAAAGATTATATAAAATTCTACATTATTATAAATATATGCGGATATTTAAATAAAAAAAATCATAAACAAACTAACTATTATTCTATTGAGAAAAAAAAACACTATTATTCGAGTTTAAAAAAGAAAAACCAATTATTCGATCCCGCCAAGGCGCCAATCCAATTCCTATTCCTACCCAATGATATATGAATCTATTCGGTCTTCACAATTCATTTTTTTTAACACATTTCTTGGGCATATATGTATAAACAAAATTGGGTTGCTCTTGATGTTTGTCTTTAGTCATGTCACAACACTTGACACATAATGTGTTTGGCGTTCATGTTAATAAGCTTGATTCTTTTTTGGATCTCAAATAACATTGATGCCTTTATATTAGTAATCAGTTTATATGACATTGATTGCTCAACTACACACTCTCTATGTTACAAATATTATTAAGAAACAAATTTACTATTTGAAAATATTTTATATTTATATTAATCTTACCGTTAATAAAAAAGTAAAATATTTTTAAAATAAATAATTGTATACATTTTTAGAAATAGTCAAAATATCAACAAAAAAAATTATTATTTTTAAATATACATTTTTGTTAACTATCATTTCAATACATCATAAGTAAAATAACACATTTTAAAAAATAAAAATATAAAATGTTTTCACAAAATAAACTATACTAAATTATTTATTGTTTGCATATTCATGAACTATTTGAAATAATGAAAAAGAAGTGGGGTTGTATTTAGCTTGCAGATGAGACCACATATAGATAGAATAGAAATAAAGCACATGATGAATTTTTCATGGTTCAACAATTAATAAATTAATTAATTACTTAATTTCTAATGAAATTCAAACTCCAATATTTGTTTTCTTTCTCCTCTTTCTTTCTCTTTTCGCCTTCAATTTTACTTCATTTTCTTTAATTAATTCATCATACTTAGGGTTTGATTTTCATTGTTATTTACCACATCAATTCATTTCACTTATCTCTTTATCATCAATTCTTTCCTAACTCTAAAATTTCGATTAGAATAGTTAAATTCGAAGAGAAAGAGAAAGAACCTTGTGGTTGAGTTCCATGAGGAATTAATTAATTAATTAATTGCTAAAGGAGAAAAAAAACTCACCATATATATTATTTCTATTTTATCCATCTCTTTGTGGTCTCATCGACAGGTTCAATCCAATACTACTTCTTTTTCATTATTGTGGTATTTAAAATAGCATTTAAGAATTTAGTTTGTTTTTTAAAAGTATAATTCCTAATTTAAATAATAATGATGTGAAAATGAAGTGGGTGACATATCACACTACCCATTAACATTGACTAACGTTAAATTAAAAGAGTAGCCTAATTAAAAAAAGTTTAAAAACTTTATTACATATTTTTTTAATTTAGAGACTTATTTAAGTAGTTCAGAACGTTTAAAATAATTTATTTTTTTACAAGTGGGAGCTTCAGAATAATTAACCAATTAAATATCCACTAGAACATTATCCCATAGTTCTATAAATTGTTCCTAACTGGGTGATTAGTATCAAGGCAACTAAAATCTTAAATATTTACAATGGGCAATGAAACAAGTAGTATTTCAATTCTCCTTCTCTTGTTTTTTCTTACCTTAATTTGTAGTACATATGGTGGAGACATTGTAGTTTACTGGGGTCAAAACGAGGATGAAGGTTCATTAACCGAAACATGTAACACAGGACTATACAAAATTGTTAACATAGCATTTTTATCAACATTTGGCAATGGTCGTACACCTCGACTCAATCTAGCTGGTCATTGTGACCCAACATCAAACATTGGTTGCAAAAGTATTGGCACCGACATCAAAAATTGTCATAAAAAAGGTATCAAAATTATGATTTCAATTGGTGGTGGTGTCAATGGTTACTCTTTATCATCCAAAGCAGATGCTAGAGATGTGGCTGATTACATATGGAACAATTTCTTAGGAGGGAAATCATCAAAATCAAGACCATTTGGTGATGTTGTTTTGGATGGTGTAGATTTTGACATTGAAGTTGGTGATGGTGAAAGATTTTATGGTGAAATTGCTAAGAGAATTTCTCAACAAAGAGGGATGAAAAAAGTGTACTTGACAGCAGCACCACAATGTCCTTTCCCTGATGAACATTTAAAAGGAGCATTATCAACTGGGCTATTTGATTATGTTTGGGTTCAATTTTACAATAATGGGCCTTGTCAATTTGATTCTAGTGACATAAGCAAGTTCCAAAAATCATGGAATAAGTGGGTTACCTCTATTAAGGTGAGTAAGGTTTATGTTGGTGTTCCTGCTTCAACATCAGCTGCTAGTAGTGGCTATGTGCCAACACGTGTGTTTATAAGTCAAGTGTTGAATTTTGTTAAGAAGTCAAATAAGTATGGAGGAGTGATGCTTTGGGATAGGTTTGCTGATAAGAACAATGGATATGCTAGCAAAATTAAGGGATTTGTTTGAGATTTTCTTAACTATGTATAATTTGTAGGTGTGATTAATAAATGCAAGTATGTTGTAATGAGTTTGGAATGTGGAGTCAAGTTAATAAACTTTTGTTTCAATTATTGAATATCGATAGTGGTGAGTGTAGTGTGCATTGAAGGGGAAGAACCTTGTTACAATACCACATGTTGCTAAGAGCATTACAACGGTGAACTCAATATAGGTTCATTAAATGGAGTCATTTCTAAGCGACTCATTCATTTTTTATTCCGAACTCAACATGGGTTCATTAAATAGAGTCCAGTACCACAAACAAAACTATATTAGGTCCCACAACTTTAATTTATACATTAATATTTTAATTATATTTAATTTTATTACAATTTAAAATATTAAATTAAATATTTCAATTAATATTATTATACATTATTTTAATTTAAATTTAAAATAAAATTGAACTTAAAATTTTTATAACAATAATAAAAATTAAATGTTAAAATACATGACATAAATAATTAAAAATGATAAAAGTAAATAATAATAGGGTAACCGTCATAAATTTATTATTATTAATAAAATAATAAAAAAGGTAACATATATAAATTTATTATTATTAATAAATTAATAAAAAAATGTAACGGTTATATGAAAGTATCGGTCCTTCATGAGAGAACAGTGATTACAGCTTGGCACAACTCTAAAGGTGAACTCCCAAAAAACTCACGGTTACGTTATTCCACGCTGACGGACGAACTTAATTTTACTTCCATTGGAGATGCTCTAAGAGAAATTCATTCAAAGGATATTTTCAACAAGATTACAACCAACTTGGAAGAAAAATTGTCTTGATAATCTCCTTCTTATTGAACGAAGAAAGAATTTATAAGATTAAAACTAATAAGATATGAGCATCGATAAATATAAAGTGACTAAGAACTAAATTAGTATAATTAAACTGTTATTTAAAACTTAACTGTGAGTTTAATAATGTCCGTCAACAATCAATGATAGCGAAAAGAAAAGAATTTGCGATATTTTTATCTATTCAGTTACGAATCAAATTGACTAGTGTTGCAAACACATTTAAACTATAAGTAGTCTAAGTAATGTCGATTTTGAACATTTGATTGGAAAACAAAGGAAGTGTGAAAGAGTTACAAACACTAGTTCTAACACCACATCTGTCCACCCCTTATTATTCAAAGTAAATCATTTTTGGTTGGGTATTTCAACAAACACCTAAAGTATCAATTTACCTTTGAGAACTTGAAAACCTATATCACTCAAAGAGGTTGTTACATAAAACATTCACAATAATAAACACAGTGAAAGTCAAGCGTAATACCTTCTACTTCTACTTTGATCTTTTCCCATATCCAACGCTGGAGAAGAAACCATACCTTGTTTCATGATGGAGAGAGAGTGTCGTTTTAATAGTCCTAACCAAATGGCCTTTTTAAGCTGCGAATGTGGCTTTAGTGGGAGCCGATTCACTATGCTAGATCCCAATGTGACGGGAGTGAGATTATCCTCAAAGAATAAGTTATACTCCTATGTTGGTAGTGGGTCTTGAGCGTGAGGTAAAGAGAGGTCGTCAAGGTTGTTGGATGAGGAGTTAGTACACAAAATCGAAGGTGATGGATATGGGAAAAGATCAAAGTAGAAGTTAGAGACCAATCCTCCAGTGTGTCCCAATGAAAATCTATCATCTTGCCATGTAAGTTTATTTTGTAATTGTTTTTTTTTTAAATAACTACAACATACTCTATTTTTATTGGAAATCAATATAAAATTAATTTACAGTGATCATGCACATAATTTTTTCTCTAATACAACTACATATGACAATAAATTAAAAGACAAATATTGACATTGATCAATTAGTTAAAAAATGATCTTTTATAAAACAATACGTTCAAGTAGACATTTATCTTTAATTGATGATATGTCTTTAAATATCAAATAGATAAAAATGTTAAAAAAATTATAATATAATTACATTGAACTATAAATTAAAATATATTAATTATAATTTCTTATATAAACTAGACACGAGATAAATATTTGTTATTTAGTAATTAGTCAAAAAAATAATCTTTCGATTCATAAGTACAACTCAGTGAATATGTATGAGAATAACTATTAATTATTTTATATATAAAAAAAAAAACAATCTTTCCCTCATTAATTATTTTTAACAAAAGATTTGTATTTAATTATTAATTATCACTCAAATATCCGATAAAAATATGAATAAAACTATAATTATAAGTTGAAATTAAAAGGGGATATGATTCCGGCCGGTAAACCTAGTTAGAGACTCTCAGCGACTCACCTACACACCGTCTTCGTTCCCTGCACCGCTCCAAACACGCTCTGTTATTTTCGTTCCCCTGAGTCCTCTGCACCGCTCACTAATCGCTCTTCTCTTTGAGTAAGCTACATCTTCCTTCAATTCTTTTTCTTATTGCTTGCCTCATGTTTCTTTTTCTTGCTATTTTTCTCGCTAATTCGTCTACTGTTTTTACTACTCAGCTGATTAGGGTTTTGCAGAATCTATCTATCTGCAATGGGTAAAGCTAAAAAGGGACCCAAATTTGCGGTTATGAAGAAGCTTGTCACTTCTAAAGCAATCAAAAGGTGACTTTTATTTTCTCTCTGAAAGTTAAATCTTATGCTTCGTTTTGCTCTATTTTATGTGTTTCAATTTTGTGTCAATTTCAGCTATAAAGAAGCGGTTTTGAACCCTGAAAAGAAGAACATCCTTAAAGAAAAATTGCCCAGAAACGTGTAAGCCTTTGTTGTTCCCACTTTTCATTCCTATTGTAATATAGTATCAATTTTTTACCTACTTTTATTTTTGGTTTTAATATTTTCTCTTTTGAATTTGCATTATTCAGTCCTAGTCATTCTTCAGCGCTTTTCTTTCAATACAATACTGCATTAGGACCTCCTTATCGTGTTTTGGTGGATACCAACTTCATCAATTTCTCCATCCAGAATAAAGTATGTGTTACTTGTTTTGCTTTAATTTTGTTTTTTATTTTCCTCTTTGAAATATTTGTTATTGTGATGTTCATATCCCTCATTTAAATAAATAAATAGAGCACTATATTGCATTTCCGTGTTAGATTGATCTTATTAAAATTGTATAAGTTTTGTAATCTTCTTTTTCAAGTTTTTTTGTTGCTGGCTCACACAAAGGGTTTTCTTCATGCAGTTGGATCTGGAGAAAGGAATGATGGACTGCTTATATGCAAAATGTGAGTTTGAATTGATGATAACTTGACTCAATTCATGTTTTTCATGTCTAAGTTTAGTTGAATGTTGGGGTTCCCATCGGGTTTTTGAGCTTACGTTTTGATAAAGATTGAATCTAACATCCTATAAACTAATCTTACTCTTGTTCTGTTGATACTTGGATTTTCAGGTACCCCGTGTATCACAGACTGTGTGATGGCAGAACTTGAGAAGTTGGGCATAAAGTATCGTGTAGCTCTAAGGTAGATCTTATGTCACATGCCTTAATTGTTATTGGTTTATATTATCATACACTTGCTATGCACATCAAAGTATTAAAATTTATATATGTAGTTCCTTATGCAATTATGCATGTTGGTCTTGCCTATGCTTTTTATTTAGTTTTTGTCCTCACCATATGCTTTATAAATCAAGTTTTGATGGGATATTTTTATGCTAAAATAAAATCCCTAATTTTTGTGGAAGATAAAAGAAATCAGATATCTGAACTTACAACTTCATCCATTTTCTCTAGTAGAAGTGTATTAAATCACAAAGGGCAGAACATGTCTTTTTAAAACAGCAAGTGTTGAAAGGAAAACCAAATCCTGGAGCGCCTTAACCCTGTGATATATCATTGCTTTTATCTGCCATCCTATTTTTTCATGCTGCTATTGGTTATATTTATGATATAAGCCATCACTCAGGTTATTTAGTAGAGAAAATGAATTATATTATTCCAGTTTTAGCTTCTGTGTGTATTGATTTATCTCTTTTACATTGATAGGATTGCAAAGGATCCTCGATTTGAGAGATTACTCTGTACTCATAAGGGGACCTATGCCGATGATTGCCTTGTTGAGAGAGTTACTCAGGTGTGATTTATTTGAAGTACTTGTTAAACATTGGACAGCATCCTGTATTTTAATTTGATTGTTTAGATTGATTTAAAGCCTTTCGGACTTGACGAAAAATTATGATATCTTAGCAGTGCATAGGGTCGTCTAGATCAGTAAACTAGTTTCTATTGACCTTTTGAGATGGAAATTCAATTAGTAGAATATTGTTACACTTGCATCTTTGAGGGTTAGAGTTACTTTTCCTCTCTCCCATCTTACTCTACTTTTGAAAAGTGAATATTGAAACAAAGCTTTTTTAATTGTGAATTCTTAACTAAGCTAATGAATACAATCAAGTATTATTTGCTTAATTCTTGGTGTTCACGGTTTCCAATTTTTTGGTTGTAATGTATATCCATTTAGATGAACACTTATATTAAGGAATAATTTCAAATAAAAGTAACGGTAACAGCAACACACACCTACTTCCTATGTCATTATTTTGCTTCAAATTATTTAAACAAACCATTTTCTTGGAACAGCATAAGTGTTTCATTGTCGCAACATGTGATCGTGACTTGAAGAGGAGAATCCGGAAGGTAAAATAATTAATCATTTCTCTGATTATCATTGTTTTGATGTTTTGGACTTGGATGCATGACCCATGAACTTGATTTCTATATTTCAGATTCCTGGTGTGCCAATAATGTACATCACTAAACACAGATACTCAATCGAGCGGTTGCCAGAAGCAACAATTGGTGGAGGTAGATACTCTGAATTATACTGTAATCTTTATTTATGTTAATTGCTATGAAGAATCAGTGACTCTCAAGAAAACCTTTTATGCTTGCCAACTAACTATGAATTTCAACTCAGTTTATTGGTCAAACTAATCTTTTACATCTTTGATAAACAAGATTAGCAAAGTTTCATTTAATTTGTCCAGGTTTTGTTCAGGCTTAAAAGCTATGATAAAGTAAAATTGTAAGCTTACATAGTACAAACAGTTCCGATACAACTATACTAAACATCGTAGAAAAATATAAAAAAAAAAAAAAAAAAAAAAAAAAAGAATTGCAAAATTTACCAACTATCCATTTAATGTTCAATGCAAAACCTCTTCAAAAACATATCTTCAATGCCACAAGGTTGTTAAGGATTTTTGAAAAATTAAAGAACTGAATATTAATTTGTTGGGGTGCACTCACGATAGTATATATAATAGTAACATAACATGGAAGATGTAATTTGTTGGGTCAGGTGTATTGTCCAGCTAAAAAAAGTAGTAAAAAAATGAAAACGGAAGCAAGGATTGGCAGAAGTTGTTCACAAGTTGTTACAGAAATTCACTGTCTATACAAATAAACCATTAATCCTATTAGCACGTCAATAATCAAGTGTCTCATCAGGTAGTCATAGTGTTATTAAATGTCGGCCATGGTTCTGCCATTGGCTGCAATGGCGGATTTTTGGCCTTCCGCCATTGACAAACAATGGATAGTCACAAATGAAAATGAACCATTAATCCTACTAACAATTATGCATTACTAAACTGTTTTATGGCAGGAATATTTTCTTTTCCTATTGTTTATTTCCCGTGTCTATTTTCCTATTTTTCTTAGCACTCACCTATTTTTCTTAGCACTCCACTGACGACGAACCTATGATTCTTAATGCAGCACCTAGAATTTGATGCAGTAAAACAGGAAAGCACACCAATAATCTTGACACTCCTTTCTGGGTTTAGAAGTTACATATATGCATGTTTGGTTCTTTAGATGACTGGATTGGAATCTCATAGAAGCTTGACACTGATCAAGAAGCAACTCTGCAATGGTTGATCCGTTAAATTTCTGCAGTGTAACTTGGTCGATTTTGGGTGCTGTCAAACTTTTTTGTTTTTTCCCTCGTGTTGTGTCGCTAATGTAAAACCTTGGAGAGTATGTTCTTCACATGCCAGAAGAATGTTGGAAATCAGAAAATTGAAAGAAAAAAAATCCTTCTAACTTATTTAAAAACAAAAATGTCCCACAAATTTCAATATAATATTAGTTATAATTATTTTCAAATGAACACTCTGATTAATACATGTATATTACTTTTAGTTTACTATTTGTTTTGCATTAATTATAATGGTAAATACACCAATACTATCCTCTCTCTTATATTTATGTCATTTTTAATTAGTGTGAAATGTTGGAATGAATTATTTATTGTGGATTGAGGGAGTATTACTTTTGTTTGGTTCAAGATTTAGATACATCATTTGCATATATATGTGGGAAGCATTTAAGATATTCTGCCACAAACTTCTTTTAGTAAGGTCATATTTGAATTAGTCTCTAAAAGCCTCTCAATTAAAGTATCTTCATGTGTTTTATACAAGAAAAACCATCTTCATTTGCACAAAAGTCTATAGATTTATATATCTTAATGAATAAATTAAATAGGACATACCCTTTAAATATTGAGATGTGGGAGATAGTTGTAATTTTCAATATTTATTTTAAATATATTTATTAAGTTTTCCTTAATAAATCTTAGAGGTGGCCGTTCAATCAAATGGTGAAATTGTGATACCGATGATGTACTAGGAATTTGAGGATTGGAGGTTAAGGGTTCTAATGTCACCCACCTCATTAATATTAATATAAACTAACAATTGACCTACAATTTTTGTCAAAAATAAATTGACTTTTAAAATATACTATATTGCATTTTTTTGTTAATTTTTTAAAATCTAATATTTATCAACATATTGTCAAATAAATTAAGCTTAAATAAGTATATATTTGTAACATGTAATATTGATTTTATTAATAATATGTTATATTTGTCGCTAAATTAAATATATTCTCAAATTATTGGCAATAACATTTTATATTACTTTTTTAAAATAATAGATATAAGTAGTTGTGATTTGTCTCATAGTTAAAAGGTTTAAGATGAAAATGTATTTCAACTAATCTCTTGTTTTTTATTTTTTATGTTGGACAATTTACTCTTGTACCAGTAAAATTATAAATTATTAATCAATATCTGTTTAAAAAATGTTGACTGCTGTGCGTGTTATTTACATACACAACTGACATACAATATGGCTGGTGGGACATTATATTAGGCATATTTAAATTCAATAATTGTTCATATGAACAATAAGCATCGAGCAGCGTTTGTAGTCCAACGGTTAGGATAATTGCCTTCCAATCGACTCCTGGCAAACGCAGATTTTTTATAGTATTTCATATACTCTTCATAGAAATAGTTCACTTAATTATGCCTTTTAATTACCATTAAATGATACCATTTTTAACTCATTAAATGATACCATTTTTTGAAATGGTCAATGCTAGTATAATGGTGGAAGTGAAAATGGAACCTAAACCACCATATCATTTCACTCATTTACTTTCTCACCTCAACCACCAAACCAGCCTTATATTATTATCTCATTAAATGATGTGTTACCACAATGAATGCATAGTATATAAATGAAACAACTTTTATTATATTTTTTATGTGTCAAATCCCTTACCACTCAAATTAACTTTTTATTATATATCTACGATAATTCATCTCTTTATCCATCAAACACCTTAACTAAGGGGTGAAGGGATAATATTTTTTAAAATATATACAGAGTAAAAAATATTTTTTTCCCACAAAATGCAGCGTATTATTATTCTCTTATATATATGACAAAAATCACAATGAAGTAAAAACAACATAAGAGAAATTTTAATGTACATTTCATATTTATTAATCAGATAACTTTTGAAAAAAATCATTAATTTATAATTTTTTTTTCTTTTATATTTCAAGTTAATGTAGTCTTAATTAGACCCACGCATCATTGGATTTTTTTAAAATAAGGGTCAAGTTCGTTTTTTAATTTTAGTCTGAGCAAAATTTAAGATCAAGCAAGAGACAATCATAAGTGATAACCCGTTCCTTAAACACTGCAAGTTTGCAACTCACATCCAAAATTAGAAATGTTGTTTGTTACAACATTAGTGCAGTTCCTGCCCTTATGAACAGGTGATGTTACCAACAAACACACACAACACAAACACACTATAAATATGTTCAGACTGGAAAATTTCCCCATATATTCCAGGACAGGAAAGTCACTTTGTGTGCCTTAAGGCCCTTAACAGTGAATACCATTGTCTATGGATTACAATTGACAGCGACATACACTTTTAGGGACTAAAATTGTAGTTTATCCTATATATAATCCAGCAAGCAGAAGATTCTGACCGTCGTTACCTCGAGCTACAAGTTAGCGCTACTATACAATTATACACCAATTATTCAAAGGCATCACGAACTACAAATATAAAATAAAGTAATTTTGGTCATTAGTGGACACATGGTCAAAAGAAAGAGACTGAAATTGGGTAGATTGAAGTGTTTTCTGAAGTCTTCTTCTGTCAAAATATAAGGTGACATCTTCACAAATCAAAATGGCTTGCATTTGCCTGGAGAGATATTTATGAGACAGAACCGGCTCTCAATTTTGCAGCTCTTTGCTTGACGAAAAAACTTGACAGCACACTTTTGCTGCGACTAGGAACATGGACAGTCTCATGCAGATTTAGATTGTCGAAGGACCCAAATGTTTTCAATGGTCTGAAACTGTCTAAGGCATCCTGCAGAAGCAAAATCATCAATAACTTCACCGGAAAAATGTTACATAACAGCACTAAAAATGCATAATTTGCCAAACATTATCAAAGAGTTGCAAAAAGTGGGTTACTATAATCAGAGTTTTACTATTCTTTTAAATTTTAAGCATGGCAAAACATTTGAACTTGCTGATGAATATGACGTTACCCTTCCTGTGACACCAAGAGTTTGGGTGGCAGCACTTGAAGAAGGAACTCCATTTGGTACGTGGCTTTTTGATGCTGAGGGTTTCAACTGTGTAATCTCTTCATTATCTACAGGCATGCAACTAAACTATATTAGTTCGATAGGATTAAAAACAAACATCACGTGCATGATTGAACTAGATTATTTAATAGACTTGAAACTCATTTAAGATCTGATGTCTAATTATTTGATGATTCAAAACATATATATGCAAGCTGTAAATAAATTGGAATCCCAAAAACGATTGAGAAAGATCACATGCATGAATCTAGTCTATCTAAGGTAACTAAATCATATTGAGGGATGAAAGAAAACAATGAAACAATAGAAGAATAAAATAGAAAGAAAACATAATCAGCACCGCATAAACTGGATGGTACATGCCATATGCATATGTATGCTATCAGTAGTAGTAGCTAGCAACAGATGATGCCTGAGGTGGCCTAATAAACTGTTTCACTAGTAGACAGCTGGTTCACCAGGCAGGTTTAGTCTTCTAGAAACCAACTCAAAATTGAGGAAAATGTGATCTTTTCTAATCTGACCATACAAAGCTAATATATTTACCACATAAAAGGGAATCAAAAAAACTTATGGATTGAGAGATGACAGATGTGAATCCCACTATCTAGCAAAGCTAAATCATATCAAGGAATAAAAGGGAATACAAAAGTTAATAAAATAAAAACAGAAAAAAATAAAAACAATCAACAAATACAAGGGTTACAATTATTTTTATTCAACATACCTATAAGGTGGAAAACTCCAGTGGTCTTGGCAGAAAATTTTGGGTCCTTCCTGCTGCAAAAGTGGATGTGTAAAAATATTTAAGAAAACACCCTACCTGTGTGCTACAATAATGCCATCAATGGTAAAGGAACGCAGTGAATAAAGCAACAGTCCTGTGCAGCCTCAAACTAAAAACTTACTTTTTTGAAGCGTGTGAACTCCGTCTTTTTAAGGTTGACTTAGTTTCTGATGCTAAATGCCATGAAAGAGTTTTTGAAACAGGGGTACCTAAATACAAAAATACACATTCAGTTGGATAAATAAAATAATGTCCACCTACCAACAAGCCTAGCAGGGGAGGGGAACATATGTTAAATACCAATAACTTCAGAAGAGACGGAGTTTTCTCAACCACACACCTGAAGGTCGAAAACGAGTTCTGGTTTTAAATGAATTTTGTTTCACATCACTCTGTTTGTATGGACGGAAATGCACCTTTTTATTGGCTGAATCTAGCTTGCATACAGAAATGAAAAAGAATCATAAGTAAGAACAAAATTCACAATCTGTGGTGTCACTAACTACTTCAGGAGAAAAGTTGAAACAGTTAAGAATCCTACTTGGCAAAATGTAGTGCTTATGATGCCTAGGAATAAAAGACAACAACTTCTGTTGCCGAAGACCCTCTTTATCTGTGTAAGTTTGGCAAGTAAGAAGTCTCTGCATATAAGCAAATATGTCACTTCAATATCATTAGAAATCCATAGTTTAACATGATATCTCAGAAGTATTTGTAATGACCTGATTTAGAGTAGAGATCTTCAAGTCCATGGTTGAGACATCCAATGTTTGCTGGTCAAGAAGGTCGGTTAACTTGTAAGCTACAGTCCCGAGATGATCAACAGCATTCACAAGGGCTCTTGCAGCATAATCTTTGAGGTTGTCAAGTAGCCTGAAATCCACGCAGACCAAATACACAAGAATTATCAGTCAGCAAATGATGGACGAGCTTATAATACCTCTCACACACCGTCAAAATAACTAGTAAGAGATTTCAAGGACACAAAATCATGCTATGTCCTTTTAATCATGGTATCTTCTTTTTTATGGACATAATTTTATTTGATTCTATCTACATAAAGCAAAGCATACCACTTACATTTATTGAAATACCCACAGAATGATAAAAACATAATTTTTTTCCATAACATCAATGGGCAAAGTGCTCTGATAAAATCACGGCCACACTTGTTTGTCTCAGTGAAAGAGCTTTAATGATTTAGCAATAAAACAGCTTAAAAAAGGGGCTATGTTTGGCTTCTACAACAAGAAACTAAGAATCTAATTACGAAGACAAGATCTTACATTTGTTTGTGATCACTATGGAGATAAGATTTTTCACAGTACTCTGCAGCAGAATAGAGTTGAGGCCTGAGGTTCTTAAGTTCCTGAAAAGACATAACATTAGGAACTGTATCTCAAATCAGAAAATTTTCACATGAAATCCTAATTGTAATTGTAATTGTAATTGTAATAGTAATAGTAATAGATATAAAGGCTTATTATAAAATAGTAAGTTGTAAAGAGAAACTGAACCTTGAATTGAAATGGTAGCAATAGAAAAAGAGATAGATAGATCTGATGAAAGTACCTGGAGTGCGAATACGAAGCTTTTGCTGCGTTCCATGGAAAACTCGTCGAATGTCATTGTAAACGAAATGCAATCATAATCATCTCAAAGGAGAAAAATAAATACACCGCTTCTCCTCTTTCTTTTTTATTTTATGTCTATTGGCTATTACTTACACTCATTTTTGTATAATTTCATTTTTCTATTTTTTTTATATACTTTTTGTAGGTGAAATTTTAAATAATTTATAAAGTAAAAAATAAAAGTGGAATATGGGATGAATGAAAGGGAAGGCAAGGGGCACCCACCCGAAAGATTCCAATCTTCGTTGGCTGATTATTCTTTCTGTTGTATAGTTTGTCCTTGTTTTCTTTTTCCAACAACCTTTATTGGAGGAAAACGAAATATGCCAAAAATGATGCTTGTGACTTGTGAGAGAGTCACGTCACGTGAAATTAAATTAAACCACAATGGTTGAGAGATTAATGTTATTGTACACCCTCTTTCTTGGATCTAAAATTGGCTAAAATACAACACAAATGAGTCTTTATAAACATCTGACGCATTGTACATGAAAATCGTTCATCCCATAAAATCTATAACAATACCACCCTCAGACCCAACATTATGACAAAAGCATAAATCTACACTATATATATAATTGTATAAGGATATGAGTAACTAATAGCATTTGTGAGAGTTAAGAACAATTTTTGCAGTAAAAAAGTCACACTTATGAGACACACACAGTGATATTAAGAACACTACAAGAACATGTTTTACTGAGGGTACCATTCTTACATGTTCAAGAACCATAGTAAGAAAATGCATTGAAAATGCTCTAACATATAAACTCATAATTATATTCAAGCTGTTCCTCACTATATGCTTATATGCTGAGATGAAACCTGTGGTTCGTTTTAAAGTTTCCACCAATATGAGGCCTGATGATATTTACATGCAAATTTAAATGATGTTCATGATGAGTATTTATTGGATGGAAGAATTTAGTAGCATCTTAATGAATTCTTTTCTATTTTCTTCCACCAATAATTTTCTGTGTATCTTTTATTTCATCAGTGCCAAGTATATTTGTAAGCGGAAAAGCATCACATCAACCCCAACAATTTTGGGTTACAGTGTTAAATTCCATTGCAATTGACCAAATTCTAACTGAAGACTACACCCTAATGGATCTATTGTTAATGTTAGCACTGACAAGTCCCACATTGGCTAGAGTATCACAAAAATTAGTCTTTATGAGCATCTAACACATTGGTTAGTGTGCTGAGTTGGGTAGCTCCAACTTGTGACTCAAGCGGGGGCATCAAGGTGATGGAACACAGCTTTGGCTTATCAGGTTGGGCTGATAGCTGCAATATGCTGGTCTGCCCGTTCCAAGTTGAGAGTTGAGTCATGGGATTTGGGCGAAGGCTTGGGTCTCCTGTCTCCTAAACTGGAGGGTATAGCGTGAGGCTGGACTCACAGAACAGCGAATACCTCCGGCTCTTGACAGTGGAAGGATCACAGGCTGCTGCAATACTAGCCCACAAAGCCTGCTGAGCCTAGCCAATTGGACCATCATTTTTTGTGGGGTGTATCAGGTCACTTGTGACAATGACCTCAACTTGCAACCATTTGTATTACAAATCCCCATGTGCTTACAATTTGTCTTAAAGGAAGTGCCAAATGAAACAGAAAATGTAAATAAATTGGAGCTGGTGGATTTGATCATATGCCAACTTATATTAAATTAGCCTCATATGCGAAAGATTAACAACAGACATTTTTTTTTCTATATAGAGATCTTACTTGAGGAGAATCCAAAAGATATGTACAATAAAAACAATGAAAATTACATTATTTGTCTGGAGAAACTTGAATTTCATTCCTTTCATTTCTTATCATAAAATCTATACTTTCCTCATTTGAGAACAAAATAACTAGTGATAGGTGAGACGCCTCACTTTATAAAATATAAACTATATTTAAGTCTTATCTCTAATCAATGTGAGACTTGGATTTTTTACAATACACCCCTCACACCCAACACTATTGGATTAGGTGCGTGAATATAAATGATGGATGACTCGAATTGATAGACTTTGATATCATGTTCAAATATTCGTAGTTTCTTGTACCACAGGTTTCCGACAAAGTGCCCTCATTTATGGTTTTAACCTAGTAGATTGAAAAAAGAAAAGGACTAAATTGTTACAACTAAATAAGATAAAGGACTAAATTGTAATATAATAATTGCAAAAGAGGACAACGAAAATGAATAATGATAGTAAAACATGAACATGAAATTAGCATAAATCTACACTATATATATATAATTGTAAGAGGATACGAGTAACTAATAGCATCTCCAACACAATGATAAATAGTCATACCATAATACAAACAAATTAAGAATCTGAAATGGGTAAACAGCAGGACCATCACCAACATTACTCACAGTTCTTTTGAAATTTCTCTCCACCAATAAAGTCTCATTGACATAGGCAAAGCAAAAAATGAAGGTAATTCAAATCATAAGATGAGTTTGCAGAAACTGTTCTTCATTGTTTGCTGAGATGAAAAAACCTGTGGTTCGTTTTAAAGTTTCCACCAATATGAGGCCTGATGATATTTACATGTAAACTTAATTGGATGGAAGAATTTAATAGCATCTTAATGAATTCTGTTTTTTTTTTCTTCCACCAACAATTTTGTGTGTACCTTTTATTTCATCAATGCCAAGAATATTTGTAAGTGGAAAACATCACATCAACACCAACAATTTTGGTTACAATATTAAATTCCATTGCAACTGACCAAATTCCAACTGAAGACTACACCCTCTTGGATTTTTTGTTCATGTTAGCATTGGCAAGTCCCACATTGGCTAGAATATAACAGAAATGAGTTTTTATAAGCATCTAACATATTGGTTAGTGTGCCGAGTTGGGTAGCTCCAGCTTATGACCCATGCGGGGGCATTAAGGTGATGGGACACAACTTTGGCTTGTCAGGTTGAGTTTGGTGGCTGCACTTGGTGGCCTGCCCGCTCCAAGTTGAGAGTTGAGTCATGGGACTTGGGCGAAGGCTTATATCTCTTGGCTCCTAGACTGGAGGGTACAGCGTGAGGCTGGACTCACAGAGCAGCGAACACCTCCGGCTCTTGACAGTGGAGGGATCACAGGCTGCTGCACTACTGGCCCACAAAGCCTGCTGAGCCAAGCCTGTTGGACCATCATTTTTTACTACCACGCCTCTGCACTATAGTTGTTATCCACAGCTAACCGTTACAATTATACGACCATTATATATGTTGGCAGAAAATTTTATTCAGTATTATGCATGCAAGAGCAATAGTTCACTCCACTTTTGAAGCTAGCCCCTGCTAGCATAACAGATGCACTTCAATGCACAGACTTGAAATATTAAAAACTAGCAAATTTTCTTGACTGTGACAGAAAAATACACTGCAAAGTTGACAAACACTACCAAGAACTGATCTGATCTAAAAGGTCTCAAGTTGCCTTTTGAAAGTGATTTTTCTTTGCAGTATCCTCATTTTCTATAGCCAGTTTTTCATGAGTTTCAGATTCCTTAGAAGTTGATAAAAAAATCTATCAAGAAAGGCATGTACTGATTGATTCAAAGGCATTATTTAGAGAACAAAAGTTGAAAAACTTGAAAACCATGGCCTCATTTTTGAAGAATGATGATATACCAATTCAAATTATTTTGTCTAACTTCAAGTCATCATGAAATAGTGATACAATTAGCAGAGCAGAGACAAATCCGGTAAGATAGATTTCTGACATTAACTACTTGTTCTGTGAGGCAAAATAAAAACAGATCATGTAGACAGCCCACCATCATAGCAAGACCACTTGATGTGAATTATGCCAAAATCTAATGTATCCTTATTTTGCCACTGGCTGATTCAGCATACATTTTAATTTAAATAAATTACAATACAAACACAACATTCATTCTATTTGCTGTAATGTTGCTGAAACTAGAGAGATTTTAACAACTAATTCTTTCAAATGGGCATCGTGCATTTCTTTTGAGAATGTCCTAACATATGGCAGCGACCACATTGAACAACCCTTTTGGGACGCTTAAAGTTCTCTACTCTCAGAACCTTCTTTTTAGGCCTTCCAGGGGGTCGGCGAGTCTTTGGTGGCCGAATTATGATATCAACCCTTGCACCTCCTCCACCTTCTGCTCCTTCTCCATGTTCTCTCCATTGGCTCTTGTCTGGAATAGGATTTATCACCTGCGAATAGGTCATTCTGTAACTTTGTACAGTGAAACATGGTTCAGCAAACATATGGGCATTATGTCCGCAAGAAATAAGTGCAGCAGCAGCATGAGCACAAGGTAAACCATACAGCTGCCATCGGCGACAAGAGCACTCACGACTTCGTATATCCACAATATTGGTCCTTTCAGTTGACACAATTTCAAACTCAACTTCATTTGCCCGGAGTACTTGGTAGCAATGAGCATCAGCTATTGCCTCCGAAATCCGCTTCTCGGCAGATGGTACAAGAATTGAAGTCCACCCCATGCCCACATCTCGCCGATCATTAAACCAAGACGTCAGCTGCTGGCGGATGTGTTCCATCATCTGCACTATGGGGAGCTCATGACATTCTAGGGCCCAGTTATATAACAATTCTGTTACCCCAAGTGTGAAATGGCCATATCGAACACCATCAAAGTACGCAACAGCCCAAAGATAGGGAGGGAAGTGTTGAAACCATGATATAACATCCTGAGAAATCTCTATCATCTCAGTAATCTTGCTTTCAAATTCAGCAGCTGTAAGGGCATAAACAGCATTCCAAAAGATGTTCACCAACTTTGTGTTTTTAAATGTATCGCGGAAATTTTCGCTAACATAACGCAGACAGAAACCATGTGAAGCACTAGGAAAATGTGTTTCTACTGCCTCCACCATGCCTCTTTGCCTTTCAGATAGTATTGTAAGTCTAGGCATGTTGTCAGTGTTTACCCCAAGAAGTTTTCGTAATTCTGACATAAACCACATCCAGTTTTCGTCGCTTTCAGTATCAACAACAGCAATAGCCAAAGGAAACAAAGCATCATCAGCATCAATAGCTGCAGCACAAAGTATGGTACCCAGATATTTTCCTTTAAGATGTGCTCTGTCAAGCTCTAAAAGAGGCCTACAAGCATTTATAAACCCATAAATTGATGCTCGATAAGAAATAAACAAGCGTTGAAAACAATTTTCTTGACCAGTGGCACCCACAGATGCAATGCTACCAGGGTTTGTTTTCCTTATTTGCTCACAGTATGCAGGGAGAATACGGTAACCTTCTTCAAATGTTCCATGAAGTGCAGCCATGCTTCGTTCCTTCCCTCGCCAAGCTTGCATGTAAGAAACAGCAACTCCGTGCTGATCGCGAATATCTTGTAGTATTTCCCGTGGTTTGTATTGTGGATTATCTCGAATGCGTGATTCTACAGATCTTGCAACCCAACCTACTGATGCCTGCTGATGGTGAAGGTTGCAAACTCCCTCACAAGTGTGGTCTGCTTGTAGAGTTCTTATAGTAAAAGTCGGAACACCAGGACATTTTGCTACATGAACACGCCACGGGCAGCCTTCTTTGGAGCACTTTGCTATAAAACGACTGCGATCTGACTTAACTATGCGAAGATCGAAATGCATAGCTATGGCAATATCTTTCAATGTTCTTCGGCAGGTTTCTACATCTGGAAACTCTTGACCAATGACTAACGGATGTTCTGCTATAGTAACATTAGCATCATCATCTAAAACTAAAGAATGATTGTTATCCATCTATCCTCTAAAACAAGGAACCAGCAGCAATGTCATGTGACTCTAACTAAGGGTCTTCATCATATTCATGAATTATCAAGGACTGCAAAGGACAGGCATTGAAAAATGCCACCATATTAAACCAATCTCCTCCGAATTACAGATTCTGCAATACATAACAGAATAAAAAAAGTATTTATTTAAAAAAGTATAAGCACCCATCATCATCAGTAGACTTAGCATATAAATATAAATATAAATCTACAAACTTATAGACGAATAAAAGTTTTGGGAGAATTAAACATTCATAGAACCACACTAAGAAATCGAGAGATGGTTAGAAACCCTAACTCAAGAAAAATTGAAACCAATCATTGAATCCTAACACACAACACAGAAAAGGGAGATGCAAATTGAAGTGGCATACCGCAGTTTGACGACGAGGCGGCAGCTGTGGCGGTGAATGAGAGGGGGGCGACTGCCGAACGCTGGGCTCTGGGTTTAAAACGCAGACTGTTTTCGGTATTCACCAAAACATTTGAGAGATCAAAAATAGGACAAATCTTTGTAAACTCTGAGAAATATACTAGATTCACATTTCGAACTGTCAAAAGTCATTATAGTGATTTATTCAGAAAAAAAAAAATCATTCTAGTGATCTAAAAATAATTTTGTTTGTTCAATGAGTATTGATTTTAAAATTTAAATAAAAATTAATTCTAAATTAAAGTTTTTTTTATAGTTTTAAATTGAAATTTGTATTTATAGTTTTGATCTTTAAACATAATTTTTATTATAAATTGATTTTAGAAATATTAATTTTAATCTCTTAATTTTATTATATTTTACAAAAGTCAAATTCAATGATTTTGGTTAAGTCAAATACAATGATTTTGGTTAAATTTGACTAATTTTAAAAATTTTATATAAAAAAATAAAACTTGAGTAAAAAAAATTAAAAAATAAAATTCAAATATAATTGTTACGTGACTATTATTCAACTAGATAAAATCTAGATATTTTTATCAATATTTTTAGTTTAATGTATTTTAATTAGTCATTTATAAGAGTGACTTTTTGGATATCTTTTCATATATTTCCTCCGTAAAAAATAATATAGTGTTGAACAAATTTAGTTGACTTGATCAATCTCAAATCATTTGAATAAGATAATTTGATATGTGCGTGACTTAAGGTGAATTACCAATCATACGAGTTTATAAATATGATTATATATGAGTTTGAGTGCTTAGATGTGAGTAAAAAAAATAGAGCTACGTTTACTTGAACATAACCGCTTCACTTAAAACTTATATAATAATTTAAATTTTTTAAGATAAGTTTCTTGATCTCATTTAGTCATTATGACAAATGAACTATTTCATAAAAACTTACTCAAACATTAAAAAAATATTGAAGACCAATATATATTTTTCTTTAAAAATAAAATAAATACAATAAAAAAAAAAAGTCATAGTCCAAACCAAGATATTTGCATGATCTATAAACTTGAACTAACCAAAAATCGTCAAAAAAAATATATGAATAATAGTCAAAATTAAAATTTTAAATTATAAACTTAGTTTTAGATAATTCTAGAAAATTGAACTCACACTTCCCAGCCAATGTTCAGCTCTAACAAAAAAAATTAAGACAAATATACGTTATTTGGTGTTTGCACCAAATAATTCTATTTTTATTCACTAAATTTTCCTATTTTGTTACATAAAGTAAGAACAATTAAATAGGTCCCCAAAAACTAGTACGTGTTGCACACACGACGCGATAAGGGTTAGAGTTGGATGAAGAATTAAACAAAGAAGAAAAAAAATAAAAAATAAAAAGAGTAATAATAATGACCACAAAATTCCGAAACTTCATAATAAAATTTGCACACGAGATATCATACAACAAAATTTCCCAATTTCCTCCTCCTATCTATTCCTTCCCATGGCTTCTCTTCTCAACAGTGGCGTCTCCCCCTTACATCCACACCCCACACAAAAATCATCCAACCTCACTAAATTTCTTCTTCATCCAAACAACAACTTCCCAATCTCAATTCCCCCCAAACACCAAAAGCCGTTTTCCGTTAAAATCCGCAGCAGCGACGTTAGTTACGAGCAACGCAACAACTCAACGACCACCGATGACAAGATCCGTGAAATTCTCCGTAACCGCGACTACGACAAGAAATTCGGTTTCAACATCGATATCGATTCCTTCACAATCCCAAAAGGACTTTCACAAGAAACAATCCGATTAATTTCATCCCTTAAACACGAACCAGATTGGATGCTCAATTTCAGACTCAACGCTTTCGAAAAATTCTCCAAAATGAAACCCCCAAATTGGTCAGACAACACTTATCCCTCTATCGATTTTCAAGATATTTGTTATTATTCCGCTCCAAAAACCAAACCCTCACTTAACTCTTTACAAGAAGCTGATCCTGAACTTCTTCGATATTTCGATAAACTCGGTGTACCGTTAAACGAACAGAATCGTTTAGCTAATGTTGCTGTCGACGCTGTTCTTGATAGTGTTTCAATTGCAACTACTCATAGGAAGACCCTTGAGAAATCTGGTGTTATTTTTTGTTCAATTTCTGAAGCTATTAAAGAATATCCTGATTTAGTTAAAAGTTATTTAGGTAAAGTTGTTGCTAGTGATGATAACTATTACGCCGCGTTGAATTCGGCTGTTTTTAGTGATGGATCGTTTTGTTATATTCCTAAGGATACTAAGTGTCCTATGCAGATTTCAACTTACTTTAGAATTAATGCTTTAGAGACTGGACAATTCGAGAGGACGTTAATTGTTGCTGATGATCGAAGCTCGGTGGAATATTTGGAAGGATGTACTGCTCCTTCTTATGATAAGAACCAGCTTCATGCTGCTGTTGTTGAATTGTATTGTCGCGAAGGTGCAGAGATTAAGTATTCAACGGTGCAGAATTGGTATGCTGGTGATGAGAATGGGAAAGGTGGGATATATAATTTTGTGACTAAGAGAGGTGTGTGTGCTGGTGCGAGGTCGAAGATATCGTGGACCCAGGTGGAGACTGGGTCCGCGATTACTTGGAAATATCCTAGTGTTGTTTTGGAGGGAGATGATAGTGTTGGAGAGTTTTATTCTGTTGCTTTGACTAATAATTATCAACAGGCTGATACAGGGACTAAGATGATACATAAAGGAAAGAATACAAAGAGTAGGATTATATCGAAAGGTATTTCTGCTGGACATTCGAGGAACTGTTATAGAGGGCTTGTTCAGGTTCAGTCTAAAGCGGAGAATGCTCGTAACTCTTCTCAGTGTGATTCCATGCTCATTGGTGATAATGCAGCTGCCAATACCTATCCTTATATCCAGGTAACATTTATTTCTCCCTTAGATGATAATTTTGTATTTACATTATGGTTATCTCGGTCTCTTGTTAATATTATAGTTAATTATAGTTAATATGTCATGTGACATGTCTATCGATAGATAACTTTGAAACATAACAATAAGGAAGTATGGGCACTTCATAGTATGTAGTCATATCTGCACATACTTCATGGACATTTTGGATATATTTTCTAAGATTGGTGTTTCTATATGAATTTTGTGTGTTGTGTTGTAGCTTTGTGATCAATGTTGTCAATCATGGATCAAAGCAAATAGTGGTTTGTTCAAATTCTACTATGTAACAGTGTTATGGCACTGTATAGGTCACTATTTGACAACATTTTGTACTTAATAGCGTATTGCAGAATAGTAATGATTTGTTCAAATTCCGCTACGCTATAACACCTATTTAACTACATTGTTTGTCATGTTCTATAGTTATATAATTTGTTGTATCTTCTTATGTGTGTCGCGTTGTATTTGTGGTTTCTAGTTGAATGGGAGAGAAATATAAAGTTTTGAACGTTAACTTGACCAATTTCAAGTTATGGAAAAATCCTTTCAGCAATACTAATAGAAAATTTAGTCCTGATTGTGCTGGATAAAAAAAAAATTATGGTAGCCAATAATCTTTTAATTTAAAGGAAACAATTTTAACTAAAATAGTTCAAGTCATTAAACCCTGGTTATTTCAAATTCCAAATCATACATATGTCCATGCCTTGTATAAGCTTATAATGGTGAGAAATTGGCAATTGTTTTGACCACTGTTGAGGCCAAATAAATGGCTATTATTTAAGAACTACATGGGTGTTCTAATGCAGAATATCAGTTTTCTTCAGCTAATAAATGCGGTCTAGTTCAAGGTGATGTTGGAAGAACACTAGAAATTGTTAGTATCGTAGAGCTTTTTTATGTTAGGTTTGGCTCCTGATTTTCATCACTCCATTTTCCATATTTGATTAAGCACAACTTTGTTGTGTGTATATAGCTAGAAGATACGTGTCTTTTATCCTTTTCCAGAGGCTAAAACTCTTTCAACCTTTTTTAATGGCTGTGATCTACTGTTGTTGGTTGAAACAGCAAAGAGTTCATCTGTTAGGATGTAATAGATATAGGAATTCATGTCGTGAGACTTCGGCTCATCAAATTGCAATTGTTTTTCAGGTGAAGAATCCAACAGCAAGAATTGAGCATGAGGCTAGTACGTCCAAAATTGGTGAAGATCAATTATTTTACTTTCAACAAAGGGGAATAGACTATGAAAAAGCAATGGCTGCTATGATCTCTGGATTTTGCCGCGATGTCTTCAATGAGCTTCCCGATGAATTTGGTTCTGAGGTGAACCAACTCATGAGCTTGAAGCTTGAGGGGTCAGTGGGTTAAACAGCTTGTTAGGCATAATTATTTTGAATTAGCTCAGGCCATTGGTTCTTAAAATTGTGGAAGTTCTCAAAGGTAGTGTTTGGAATAATGTGTACATGATGTATATAGATTTTGTTTGGAACTGTGTTGCAAAGGTTCCATGAAACATCGAGTTTTAAACCTTAATATATGATCTCAATAATTTTATCTGATGTTGATTCGCGCTGTATTTCTGTTTATTTATTCTCTTTATTCTTCTAAGTCTCTTTAGAAAACTATATCCTAAGTTTTATGATGTTTCGAATAACGGTGAGTCCAAATGTATGGAAGCTATAAGATGTAGCTTCAATGTTGCCATGCGTCTGTTTGCTTTTCACATAGGTCCAAACACTCACTTATTATCTCTGTTTTCGTCTATTTGTTGAAAGTATTCTGAAGTCTGATAGCAGCTTTTTGGAAATTGTTAAACTTCAACCATTGATGTAAAGGTATTAATTACATGCTCATATCCCTCTTTCACACTCTTGTGGTCTTACACGTATTGTATTCACCTCAAGAACCTGCACATTTTTAGAGAGGAGAATACTTGTGCAGATAGGTTAGTTGATTTTGGTCTCTGCATCACCAATTTTGTCTGGTGATATTTAATACCTGCTTTTATCTCTAAGGAATATTTAAAAAATAGGAATTTGTTTCCTAGTTACTGTTTCACATGATCATCATGGGTTTTGGTTCTCGATCCCTCATGCCATTGGACAATAACTTAAGATGAGCCACCAGCTGTATTTTCTCTTGTTTGAAACTATAGCAGGGAACTACTAATTCCATATATCTTTTAATAGTGTTGGTAGATCTTGAAACTGATTTCTGTGAAGCCACTCCATCCTCATGGACTATGATTGTAGTTCAAGTGATGCAAATTTTTCAATCACCGATAATACTTCAATCATATGCTTCCTTCATTTTTCGATAATAGTTCAAGTGGTGAAATTCTGTTGTGTTCATCAAAATATTTATCTTCTTTCCAATATTGACTTCTTGGATAATAATAATTCATAGAAATTTGAAAACTAGGCAATTATTGATTTATTTATATATATAAAACCCTCACTGATAACCCTCTTCACAAACTGAAATAAGATTTTTTTTGAACAAACAAAATAAAAGAAATGATAGTCAAGGTAAATTGAGAGTGTCTGGTCCTAATTCTGGAACAATATTGGTTCTGGAAGTTTCTATTGTATAAGAATGTCAAACACTTGTAATCAATCAATGTTCTCTGTTGACGCTCCTTCTAAGTAAAGATTCCATACAAAATTATATCTATGTAGAAAAAAAAGTAATAGAAAACAGAGATATGAAATTACTATCGTATGCCATTAGAGAAAAAAAATAGAATAGATAGATTAATTTGTGTCGATGATTGCAATATTTTTCATAATACAGTAGCCACACAACTAGGCAAGTACACAATATCAGTTTGTGCATTTACAGCCCACAATAGGAGTGGCAATTAGAAGAGAGCAAGCATCAACAATGAGAACTCTTGGCACATCTTATTCAACTGTGACAAGGCTATGAGTTTATTTTTCACTAGCAAGGCTATGAGCTGGTGGATGGAGGAAAACATGTGAAACATATATAATTGAGCTGAAACTATATTAAGGAGAAGACTTTCTTACATTTTTATTTCATATTATAAATCCTTCCAAGTACGGAGAACTAAACTCGGGATATAATGTTAGCTTAGTAGTTGGGATGGAAGAACTAGAGAGTAAAGTGATAAAGGAATTTACGAGTTCGACCCTCACCTTAACATATTACTAACAATTTCTAACATTAGTTATTCTAAAAAAAATAAAAATAAACCTCTTTGCATCCATCTAATTAGTTGTTACAATGCAACCCAAGGATTATATATACATATACACTGTTACATCCATCTCTTACTCCTCAGAGTATAAGAAAAATGGTATGTATAATACAGACAAGTTCAAAAAATGGTCCAAAGATTGATCCTTATTTTTTACCGATAAAAAAATGAATATTGTAATAATAAAAAACAGAAAATAAATATAATATTTTATTAACATTTACTAAAAATAGCAATATTCACCTTTGGACTAGACCATATTATACATTCCATGAGAAAAATACACCTCCAAAAATAAATTTGTCTAAAATATAGTTATGCTATAAAAAAAAAGTGTTAAATTTTGATTGCTAGTGTCCTAGTAGTAGCATGGCCTTAACTGAATCAGTTGAAGAAAACAAATGCTCCTAAGTCTCAACGCATGATGACAAAACTTCCAAGTTTCCAACTACCATCTACCTCGTTAGTTGTCTCGATAACCACACTTACAACTGAATTGAACAACTTCGTGCAAATTTAAGTTGTCTCAAACTGAATATATCGAAATAATATATCTATATATAGCTGTAAATTGATGCTAGCTATTGAAAGATAAGAAAAATGATTTATACGTATAAGTCAAAATATAACCATATATGCCGTGGAAGTACAAATATTAATTAAACGGTAACGGATTTGAATCCAAAAAAAAAGAAATCCGAAATAATAGGAATCCAACCAGGTCATAATGATGTCCATCGAAATTCCCCCTGTTTTCTCTCCGAGACAACCTCATCAATATTTTTCATTCCCTTCATCATTACATGCATCATGGTTTCCTCTTCCTTTCATCATCTTGTGTTCTTCATTCTCTTTCCATTTTGTAGCCTCTGCTTCCCCTCTTGCGGGGTCCTTCAATATCATTTGATTTGAGGGAACCTCCGTTCACTTTTTCTTTATTTTTTTATTTATTATTTTTTCATTTTTTAAAGAGTAATTAAGGAGAGATTTTGTTTTTATTTTTTTTAACAATTTTTTTTTTGTTCTTGGATGAAAAAACATTTTTGAACTTTTTCTAGATCCTTAGAAGAATGAATTGCTTTCCTTGTTTTAGCTCTCAAAAGAGTAAGAAAAGCAATAGCAAGAGGGAGCATGGTGTTGCAACACCACAGGAAAATGTTGTTACCAGAACACCAGGTTTGTAACAAATAAATTATATTTTTCATATAATAAAAATAACATTTGCGAGGCCTAATCAAATTTTTTGATTTTATCTTTATTTATGTGACATGTAGATGTGAAGAAACAAAGACCAGATGATCCAAACCAAGTTGACACATCAAATATTCAAGCACAAAATTTCACATTCAGAGAGTTGGCAATTGCAACAAAGAATTTTCGCCAAGAGTCTTTGATGGGTGAAGGTGGTTTTGGTAGAGTGTACAAAGGAACAATTCCCGCAACTGGACAGGTCTTAATATAATGCCAATTCACTTCCTTATTTATTTTAAGAAGAAAAACAAATACAAATTAACTATGTTACACGTTTTTGTAGGTGGTAGCAGTGAAGCAACTTGACAGAAATGGAGTTCAAGGCAATAAGGAATTTCTGGTTGAGGTTTTAATGTTGAGTCTCTTAAACCATGAAAATCTTGTCAAACTCATCGGTTATTGTGCTGACGGTGATCAACGTCTTTTGGTATATGAATTCATGCCAGGGAACTCTCTAGAAACTCGTCTTCTTGGTACTTACTCTTTAATCCAAATATATGCACTTTTTTAGTTATATTCAAGGTTGCAGACAATAGTTATGTTACCTCTAACAATATGTATTTCTGTGTTGATGCATAATATTATGTGACTATGGTTATGTTTTGTTTTGGTACAGAGCGAAAACCTGATCAAGCTCCACTAGATTGGTATAGTAGAATGAAAATAGCATCTAATACTGCAAAAGGATTGTGGTATTTGCATGACAAGGCCAATCCTTCAGTTATATATAGGGACTTGAAATCGTCGAACATATTGCTTGATAATGATCTAAATGCAAAACTATCTGATTATGGACTCGCTAAACTAGCTGGTAAAGATAAGATGAACATTGTGCCTACAAGAGTGATGGGTACTTATGGTTATAGTGCTCCTGAGTATGTAAGAACAGGTAACCTCACATTGAAATCAGATGTGTATAGTTTTGGAGTTGTCTTGCTAGAGCTCATAACCGGAAGACGAGCTGTTGATACCACAAGATCGCACGACGAGCAAAATCTAGTTTCATGGGTAAACTATAAGCAAAAAAAGTTAATGTATTTGGTTCAATTATTATCTGCTATCTGTTTTTGATAGTGTTTTTATATTTATGACTGAGCAGGCACAACCAATATTTAGAGACCCAAAAAGATATGGAGAACTTTCAGATCCAAATCTGAGTACACATTATCCAGACAAAGATCTGAATCAAGTTGTTGCAATTGCAGCAATGTGCTTACAGGAGGAAGCAGCAGCTCGTCCTTTGATGAGTGATGTTGTAACTGCTTTGAGTTTTCTTTCCACTTCTCCTCCTCCAGAGGGTATTTCTGCAGCCCCTCTTCCACCTCCTACTGACTGCACCCCACAAAAGAGTGTTGCCACCGCCAATGAAAATGAAAATGAAAGTGAAAGTGAGAGCGAAAGTGATAAGGATAACCATAGTTTTTCCGATGAAGAACGTTCTGTTCACGAGGATGATAATGCTATTTCAGCAGTTAGTGCAAAATACCATGAATGTGATGATGCCTCAGAAAATGAATGTGATTATTATGAAAATGAAAACCAACATGATTATAGTCCACAAGATATTAAAGAAACAAAGAAGTCTCACTCCAAATCAAGCAGCACCAAATCAAAGAAAGGTAAGAAAAACAACTCCAATCCAGGTTCAGAAAATGGACACAAAAGCAGTAGGAAAAAACATGGTGTAGATGGAAGTAAAAAGAGCAGTAAAAAATCTTCTGCAAGCAACTCATCTTCTCCTCGCTCTGATAGCAGCAGTGAGAGTGGTGAAAGAATGGGACATTTAGATGTTCATCATTTTAATCGCACAAGCATGGGGCCATCTGAGGAAGGAAGTTATCACCATTTTGAACATTCCAGCAGCAGAGGATCAGATGATAAAAGTGTTCATTCACAATAGCTTTTAACTAATTGCATGTGATGATCAACATTCATTGAATAGGCATTCATATATGCATGCACTTCGACACGTTGCTTTGTATATTTCGGTCGAAGTGTTATTGTTTATACTACATCATTTTGGTTTGAGCGAGACAAGTATTCCTTCTGGAATAAAATATAAACAAAAAATGTATCTGAAAAATTCAACTTTTCAGATATCTTGTTGTTTATATTTCATTCAAGAGTAATATAACATAATCATACATATAATCAAAGAATAAAACTTGAAACTCGAGCATCCACATATATATATATATATATACACTTTGTTTTGTTTTGTTTTGTTTTGTTTAGTAGGCTTCAACTACATTCATGTATTTAACTTTAGTTCAAGGAAAAGTGTGATAACCGTGAATTTTCATAGCGGGATTGTTGAAATTATTGGAGTTAGTGACCTTTGGTTGTATTATAAAAATGTTTATGGCAAATTCAATATTATTATTGTTGTCACAATTACATATTAGTTAGTATGCAGAAAACAAATCTTATGTTATGTATCATTATTTATTATAAGCATATCTATGTACAGGAGATGGATGGGGATCTATATATGAGCGAATGTGTTTAGAAGTTATCTTTTAACGACAATGATGACCGTTGTATGTTAAAAATAATATTATATATATACCGTAATGTACATATTCATTTTCTAATTTTCTAGTTCACTTTTTCACTTTTAAGCATACACACATATATGACCACTTGATAGAAGAGTCAATTAGAGCTAGAGGTTGATGTTGTTGGGGTTGCTTTCTGCATAAACAAAAAACTATTGTCAATTTTATTAACTAGCTATGAAGTAAGGAATTGCTAACAAGTGCTCTTAATGTATTGGTTAAAGAATCAAAGAAGTAACCTTGCGCGCCTCCATGTCTCTGTAGACCTTGTCCAATTCGTCAAAAACAACCTCGATTGATGGGCGACCGGTGCTTGATTTGGCAACACAAAGTACTGCAATCTGTAAAATGGCTCCAAAATCTGCCTTATCAACTTGTCCCTTTAGCCGCGAGTCTACAAAATCCGACAGTGGACGTTTTCCCATACTCACATCTCGTGCCTACATAGAAACAGTCGAGTCAATAATAATTGATATATTTGGTCTAAAATTTGAATATAATAGTACCTTTCTGGTGAGTTGATCTCTGGCATCAAGATCCAATTCTATAACTTTCTGTCCTGACAAAATTTGCAAAGCAACAATTCCAAAACTGTATACATCACTTGCACATGTTAGCTTGGCATTACTCATGTACTCTGGATCCATGTAACCTATGGTTCCTCTAACATCAGTAAAAACCTTGCTCTCTTCCATCCCCATCATCTTTGACAGTCCAAAATCAGACAATTTGGCTTCGTATTTCTCAGTCAAAAGAATGTTTGTAAGCTAAACAATAAAATCAATATGAGGCATTACTATCTAACTACAAAAAAAACATTATCTTATTCTCAATCTATATATATTTTCATGACACTTACCTTGATATCTCTATGGACAACACAACCCTCTATGTGATGATGGAGATACTTGAGCGCAAATGAACATTCTCTCAATATTCTCACTCTTGCTTCCCATGTCAAATGGCTATCTCTTCCTGAACACACAAATTATACATTATTTACATCTACATAAGAAAATTGATAAAAGAGTGAAGAGTAGAGAAGATTACTCAAGAGATGTTGAGCGAGATTTCCATTAGCACAAAATTCATAAACCAAATATCTCTCACCATCTTCCATACAACAACCAAACAAGCAAACCAAGTTAGGATGACGAAGCCTTGAAAGACCAGCAAGTTCTCGTGTGAAAGAATCAGAACTAGAAGTGTTACTCTTAGTCAAATGCTTTATAGCCACAACTTGACCACTTGGCAAAACACCTCTAAACACTTCACCTGCACTCCCACGTCCAAGGTTTATCTTTTCGTTTTCATAATTCATTGCATTTTCAATTTCTGTTTTTGTAAACCAGTATAGTCCTGACCATGTAGCTATTTGTTTCAGTTGAACGTGCTTTATTGGCTTCTTCTTTGATACACATTTTATGAGGAAACCAATAATCAGTAATGCTAGGATAGCTACCACCAACACTCCCAACACTACTTTCTTCATTGCAGGTTCTAGCTTTGACAAAAACAAATGTTAGTTTTACTAAATAACATTCCAAACTAAACATAACAGAATTAAGTATCTTACTCTTATTATATCTTGTTGTAGGTGGCAAGCAACGCAAGAATTTGTCAGCAAGAAAAGGGTCATCTTGTTGTTTAGCTGCAACAGCAACAAGAGCTGCTATTCCACATATGGCTCTCTCAGTAACATTGTTGTCATCTTTCTCCATTACTTTACCATACAAACCATCTCTCACACTCATTATTGTACTTGTACAATCAGCACATGACTCATCAAAAGAATGGTCGAAATGGCTGCATTTGGAAACATCTGAATACTGTGACAAGTCCTGAACATCTAACAAAACTAAGCTGGAACATTTGGAGGTACCAAAGTAAATGTTATCAAAGCCACATGAAGAGAGAGACATCCCTTGTTGTGGATGAAAAGAAGTATTGCAGTTTAGCCATTGTTGTTGAGAAAGGAAGAGTTGTCCAGATGAGTTATGGAGTGAAGAGGACATGGCATCTGATAAAAGTGTGAGAGCATTTCGGCAGCAGAGTGTGGTTGGGAAACCGTCTGGACCCCACTTGCTTATATCCTCTTTCACATCTCCACATTCAGCAAATGGCATATATTCATTTTTGTATGCATTGAAATCCAATACACATGTACCTGCTGCACCAATTGCAAAATCTATACATCATAATCTTCTATTCATTATTCTATTATTTGTCCACGTCACTTTACTTTTATAAATATATATTTTAAAATTGGTGGTATGACTAGAAAAATAATAGTCTCTTATTAGATGAATCTCTAAACTTATTTTACACACTATTATTCTTCAATGAAGGATTAATACTTCTTACAATAAGGGTTAAAAGTGAATAAAGTTTTTATAAGAAATTAAACAATAGCGTTTTGTTTTATAAACTCAAAAATATAGTTAACCATAGATGTTGGAATGAAGTTTTATTATTATCCATGAGAATCCAATTTGGTCTCTTAGAAGAGAAAAAAAAATTCAACTTTTAACCTCTAGCAAAAATAAATTGAGCCACATATTTAGGTTTATGTTAAGTTTATATATTGGAGAGACCTCAAACACATATTTGAGTTGGTCCATCTAAATAGATGAATTGGCTTAAGCTTTTTCAAAGATTCTCAAAGTCTCATACATACTATAACTTCTTAATAGCTTAGTAGCTAGACGTAACATCAGAAGGAGAAACGTATCACATATAAATCAACCTTTTTAATCTTGATTTATATATTTTTTTTATTATAATTTCTTCTAATAAAGATAATTCTATTCAAGACACGCCAAATATTAAATGTAAGTACTTTTTTCAACAGACAATCAAATTTGAATTTACCATATTGTGAAAGTCTAACGCTAATTCTGCTAGATTCAACTCTATTGGTAGTATTGATTCATATTATTATTTTTAAAATTAAATTAACAATGAATATTGTGTAAGATTATAAGAAGACTAATAATATAAAAGATTAGGGAAATTGATTGGACCTTGTGTGTGGTTGGGTTCAGGTGATACGAGGTGGGAAGAGTGTATGAAAATTGCAAAAATGAGAAATGCAGAAACAAGGTGGCAAGCCATGGGTTTTTATTTGCATTAACATCCAATAGAAGCACGTTGGGAAGCAGCGCAACGTTGAAAAGTGATGATGACAAAGCGGCCAAAATTCTTCCATTAGATGAGTGTAACTCAGTAGATATAGTGTCATCTTTCTTTGTAAACATCGTTGCTAATGAGGATATTCTCAATGTACCTTGCTATTGTCACCAACAAGTCTTGTAACCTTTTTATATATTTATTTTTTTATAATGTGTATAACCTTCATTTTATTCGTCTAACAGGATAAAAACATTTGTAAATACTCGTATTTATACCTATAACATGGTTTTAAAAAAGTATTTTGATGTCTTTTGCCAATTAACCATGTCTCACAATAAATTAATTATTCAAAATATTACTATTTTATTACTTTTAAAAAAGATTATTATTAGAATTTAATTGGTATATATTGTTAATTTTAAAATAATTACAGTGTCAATTATTTATTTCCCTTAAGAAACTTAACTAAAATTAAATTATTAAAAATATTTAACTATAATTATATAATTATCTTAATGACGACATATAAGATAATTTTTAATAATGTAAAAAATCTTTATGTTTACTGACTGTATATTCTAGTGGATCGAGTATTCAAATTGAACCTAATTCTTTTTTCATTTTGTCACTTTCTATATGATTTTTTTTTTGGAAAAAACAATTTCTTAGCTGTACAATTAACATTCAATTGCCACAACAATAGCCCTATATAATAAACATATAGTAAGCCAAAGTAGCATTTTTGCTTATAAAATGTTATCATATCATATCATATTTTATCGCGTCGTGGCCTTGTTTTTCGCTTTCTATATGATCCAGGTATTACCTCTGATTTAAACAAACACATTGTTCCATACTTTGACAGTAAATAAACAAAATGCATTGTCAATCATCGCCAAATGAGTTGTCGATGAACGAAAATTACAAAAAAAATCACCCATCAATAATAAATTAATAACTGTTAATAATGTGTCCTAGCAGAAAAAAAATCCAAGTGCCACGTAGAATAATAATATGAAATTATAATATAAGAATATAATGGACTTTATCTCTCCTCTAAATTTTTTTTTAAAAAAAAAAGTGAAATGGGCCATGAAAGAAGAAAATGGACTTTGGAATATAAAGTCCAGTTAGAAGAAGAGGTGGAGGAGGGTCCCTGACGTGTACAAATTTGGTGGCAGTGAATGGGTCTGTTTACAGTCCACACACGAACACCGCGCTCTTATCCTCCTTCTCTTTTTTTTTCTTTCTGTTTTGCAGTTTCATGTGACATTTGAATATGAAGTGAGAACATATATAGTATTATATGTGTATGTATGGCAAAGTTGTGTGGAAACTCAATGTTGTTATCTCATCAGGAAGTTTCAAATGTATTATGTATTAAAGGTCATATAAGGTGCTTTCACAGAACAACAACTACAACAACAAGGTTTCAATATCATCCTCCTAATACTGTGCCACTGCTCAAACTATTTTCTAAAAAACCTACACCATTGCATTTCTTAAAACCACATCGCCAATTCTTAACACCACATCACCAACACAAACAACATTCTTCTCCCACTCCTACAAAGGTACTCTAATCAATTCACTTTTTTGAGATTACATTTAATTAATTTTCTATATATTTCACACTTACCGCTTTTGTGAAAAATGTAAAATTTTATTTGTTTCTATCCTACAACAACACCTTTCTGTCGAATATTTAATGCTGAAATATCCCCTTTTTTTATAAGGACAGGTATTAGGATTTGAGGTCAATAGGATGCTTGTTTTTCTCAAAGATTGGAGAAATTTACGTATAATGGAAGTAGCTGGCATATTGATATGCATTTTCATGATTGTACCATCAGCTGATGCTGTTGATGCTCTCAAAACCTGTGCTTGTTTGCTCAAGGAATGCAGGTATTCATCAGTTTAAATTTTTACTTTTATAAATTTATACATAGATACAAGATTATAGCATATATACATAGTTCAAGAATTGCTTACCTTTAATATCCATGAGAACCGTGCCGAGAGATATTCTGCCTCAGAAAATTAGGATTCACCATAGTAACAAATATAGCTCAGCATCTCCAAGTGTAGAGCTCAATTTGAGTTCTTAACTCTCTTATAGTGGACCTTGCAATGCCACTTATATGATTTAAGAAACCTTACTAGTTTTCACTTCAATGGTAGAACCCAACTTGGATTCTAAACCTACTTCAATAAGTTCCAATTTTAATGTCCACTAGTGTTACCAAAAATATTAATTGGTTAGAATCTCTTCTCATAGAAAAACAATTCTTACATGTAGCCGCAAAGTCAACGGCCTCCTCCGATGGTAAAATGTGTCAGAACAAGTTCATGCACACATGAACATGCGACGGGCATGGTCTAATATTTGTAGTGCTTGTTTGTTTTTCCGGTGGACCAGTGTCCATTGCGCGTCATAATCAAAGCTACAGTTTGTAGCTTATGTTCAATTATGGTTGATCGATAGATGAACCCGAGTTAAGTCTTTGTAGAAGTGAAACCAAACATATACTTATACATTTCCTCAAAACCATAACAGAAAGTAATACAATAGACCTTCCTCTTTTATATATGCAGGACAGAATTGGTCAAGTGTCTTTCAAATCCATCATGTGCTGCCAATATCGCTTGTCTTCAAACTTGCAACAATAGACCTGATGAGACTGAATGCCAAGTGAGTCTTCTATTTTTACATCAAATTCATTCATTTATGTACCATTTTACAACAATTGCCAAGGAAACCTGAACTCTGCTCATGAAAGCTTCTTTTGTTGTCTTGATTTTATAGATTAGATGCGGGGACGTGTTTGAAAACAGTGTGGTTGATGAATTCAACGAGTGCGCTGTCTCGAGGAAGAAATGTGTACCTAAGAAATCTGACTTAGGAGAATTTCCTGCTCCAAACCCAGATGTCCTTGTGAAGAGTTTTAACATTGCAGATTTCAATGGCAAGTGGTTCATCACTAGTGGCTTAAATCCTACCTTTGATGCATTTGACTGCCAATTACATGAATTCCACACAGAATCAAACAAACTTGTGGGTAATATAGCATGGAGAATACCAACTCCAGATGGTGGATTTCTTACAAGGTCAACCGTGCAGAAATTTGTGCAAGATCCTTCTAATCCAGGAATCCTTTACAATCATGATAATGAGTACCTTAACTATCAAGATGATTGGTGATTCCTTGCTCATAAGCTCTATTTTTTAATTTTAGTCACCTATATTGGCAATATATGATATATCCACATGAAGCATACATAACCAACATTTTCCTATTTAAAATGAAACTCAAGTGCTTGAAGTAAGTAAATGTTGGCTCCAAGTTCCAACATGTTGCTTTTCTCAGCATTTTTTACACCTGCATACCTTAAAACGGTTCTCTAGCATCTGGTTTACACATTTTCATGTTTCCAGTGTATGAGAATTCATGATTTTGTTACCTTTAGGCCCAATCTTTTTCAGCCAAACTCAAAAGTTCTTTTATTTGCTGAGTTTGGCCTTTGGCCCTAATAGAGGACTTACAAGCAGTGATCTGTCTGCAGGTATATTTTGTCGTCCCAAATTGAGAATAAACCAGACGACTATGTATTTATATACTACCGAGGCAGAAATGATGCATGGGATGGCTACGGTGGCGCTGTTGTGTACACAAGGAGTTCAGTTTTGCCTGAATCTATTATTCCGGAACTCGATAAAGCGGCAAAGAGTGTAGGAAGAGACTTTACCAAGTTCATTAGAACAGATAATACATGCGGGCCAGAGCCTTCGCTGGTCGAGAGGCTGGAGAAGAAGGTAGAGGAAGGAGAGAAGACAATTGTGAGGGAAGTTGAAGAGTTGGAAGAAGAAGTAGAGAAGGTTGGGAAAACAGAGATGACATTGTTACAAAGGTTGGCAGAAGGGTTCAAAGTGTTTCAAGAAGATGAAGAAAATTTTTTAAAAGGGCTATCTAAAGAAGAAATGGAGATACTTGACAACCTCAAATTGGAAGCTGATGAAGTAGAAAAGCTCTTTGGACGTGCCTTGCCACTAAGGAAACTAAGATAACTTGTAAAACTTGAGTACAATATAAATGGCCATCCTAATTGGTTAAAGAAAAAAAATGTGTGCAACATATTTTTTTATACTTGTTTATTATTGAATGAATTCTCATTTTGGTTCTTTGTTGAACAATGGCAACTCATTCATTATAAGAATCCATTTTTTTTTTATATTAAAAATAAAGCATCAAAGAGTGAGGTGCTGTATTTTTCTTCATTTAATAATTTTAAATTTTTTCCTTTGGATTTATATATTTATTAATTTTGCTGTTCGGATTCTAATATCTGTGCATGCCAAACATTGATTTTATGTTGACATAATAATGGTGATTCAAATATTAGTAACTGTATTTATAGTTGCTGTTATATGAGGGGGAAATGGATTAGCTGCACTCAATTTTGACTGCAGTTTCAATCTTGACTGTTAGTAAACTTTGAAGTGTTGAGATCAATTTATGAATATATGATATGAGTAGTCAGATTTGATATAAATGGTGTAAATTTCTCTGCCTACATGACTGCTGGAATTTTTTAGTGCAGGCAAACCATAGCCCTGTCTAAGATCCAAGATAACTCCAAAATTCTATAAGGGCTTGTTTAGTTTTTATTTCTATTTTATGTGAAAATCACTTCTAATTATAAAATTGTTGCAAACAAGTAACAGAGGGAGCATCAGGTGGCATTTTTGTAATGAAAATTGAAAAGGAAATAAAATTAGAAATCAAGCAGACCCTAGAAGAGTCTCTTCAATTCTATAAATTGTTTTCTGTTTTTAATTTGTTTCTTAATTTAAAAATGTTTGTATAGGTTACTATGAACAACAATTTTTTATATTATTTTATTTACTGTTTCTATTTAAGATTAATTGAACTATCTATTATAACACACACACTCTAAATGTCTGGTCTTTGGCGGGAAGAGTTTATATTGACTATTGAGAAACATCATATTAAATAAGATATAACATTAATATGTGTTTATAAGTGATGGATAATTATCATGGTATTCCTCGTGCTCTGATGAACTCTTTCTCCATCTTTCAAGGTTAGGTGAAAGCATATATATATATATATATATATATATACTAGGTTACATTTTATCAGCTTTGACTACTTTTTTGTATTTGTATTGTGTTGGAATGAGGTTAAAAAAATGGGAGACCTGGTTAGATTTTCATGTTGATTGATAAGAATGTAATAATATACTTGAATAAAGAGGAGATATAAAGTGTTGAGGTGGATGACTTAAGGAGCGGAGTGATAGAGAAATGGGGGTTCAATTTCCACCATCAACATAATTCTAACCATTATTAATAATACAACATAATATTGGCTGTTTCAAAAAAGAAAATAGTTGAATAATGACCAATTTCTTACATGTTGGATGCAATTCCTCGGGAAAATGGGCCAGCCATATGATAAGACCGGTGGCCCAGCCATATGTTTTTGAGGGCAGCACGACTGATATGTAGTATTGAACTATGCTTTTGTCAAGAGGCTTCTAGGGGGTTTATCAAATTTAGGGTAGCATTATTTTGCATGTTGAGTTTAATTTGCTTGTATCGATAGTATATAATATTTTACACTGTTAATATATTACCGTCATTTATATCTATCATTTTAAATGTGGTTATCATACAAGTCAAATATTTTTTATACTAATTGTATATATAAATTAAATTCTTATTTATTTAATTTTCATTCCATTATATAACTCATTCTTCATTTTTGTTTTTGTATAATCATTAATTTATTGGTGATTCATGATGAAAATCTTTTTCTTCTTTTAAAGTTGTGAAAAAAAATCAGTTGATAACAATCAATGAAGATGTTATCAGTTATCACCTTAACTGGAAAATATTGGATGAATGAGTCACAAATTTGTTAATATATACTTTAATCATTTATTTTTGTATTAACTTTTAATTTAATCCCTATTATTTTATTTTTTTAATTCCAAAGTGGTGATTTATTTTTTGTAATTATACTAATGTGCTTGTTTAAATTGTGGTATAGAGATGGCTATTTTGGTGTAAGTTTTATAAAATAAGAGACTATTTTGTGGTATAGAGATGGCTATTTTGGTGTAAGTTTTATAAAATAAGAGACTATTTTAAAACAAAAGACAACCACTTTGGTGTAATTTTTGCCAAATAGGTTACTATTTTGGAATAAAAAGTTAAAGAGTGACTACAATGATATAACTTTGCAAAATTCACCTTCTAGAATGAAAAAGTGGGAAACGAATACTCTCACACACCATAAATATTTAAATCTTTATAAATATTTAAACAATAGAATGTGATAAAAAGGTTATTTTTTCTTTCTCTCTCTTTAATTATAATATTATTTTAATTATTTTTTGTCCTTTAATATTAAATTTTTTACAAAAATTAATATGTATTAATAATTTTTTAAATGTCTATAATTAATTTACTACTATTAAAAATTATAATTTATTTTTCTCTTGTAATATTAATAGTTATAAAAATGAAATTATTACTATAACTATTTTTTTTAGAACAAGATACAGATGGAGTAATATATAAGAAAAATTTACACTTAGTGCAAATTGAAGTTGTGAAGTATTTATGTTTAACTGTAATGTTAGTCCTCTTATTTTTTTTTTTTAATTAATGAAATTGGT